>JAEQBH010008400.1:0-70948 GCA_016808115.1 Tetrastigma voinierianum
TGATTTGCATAAAATTAATCCTATGATTTATTTTTTAAAAACTTTATTTAAGAACCATGTTTCAGTGAATAAATATGAGGAGAATGAATTAAGGCACTGAAAAGTATCCAGATCAGTACTGGTCTTTAGAAGAAGAAGTTATTATTTATTATAAGATGGGAAAGCTTCCTTTCATTTAAAAAGCAGCCCCAGATACCATATACACATAATAGGCATATTCTCATCAACAGCACCCAGAAGAAGAAGAAGAAGAAGAAGAAGATGATGATGATGATCAAGAAGAAGAAGATAGATAGAAGATTGAAGCAGCAAATATAGAAAGAAGAAGAAGAAACCCCGAAAATTCCCGGAATTTCTCAGGTTCCTGGACTTAAGAATGGAATGGCTCTGATGACTATCTGGTATTATAGAAACATGAAACACAGCTCAATGAAGGTCAACCCAGAAAATCCACTGAAGGGAAGAACACAATAATGAAATCAAAATCAATACAGGGCAGATTCACAGATAAATGAAGAGATGAGAAGTGACTGGGGTCTGATGATAGAGCAATGTTTAATTTAATTCACTTACCATGTCATCCCAGGCATGCTCTTTGTTGTAGATGATGGCGGCACCGAGACTCCGGGCAGGGTTGATGCCGGTTCCGGTGATGGGGATGGTTGCCAGATGAACCAAGAACACTGCAAACCCAATTGGGAGAGGAGCCAAAATCTGCAGTTCAATCCAGGAAAGATAAAGGGCGTGTTATTTTCAGATCCTATTAGCCTTGAAAAATGAGAGGAAAAGAGGCTTCATTGTTCAAGGAACACATACACATTTTTTAGTCATTGCTCTCAAAAGCTTTTTTTGGCAATGTTTTCTGAAAACAGTTCTGTTCTAAATAAAATAGTTCTCAAGAATAGTCTATGAAACATGAAAAATAATTTTCTCCAAAGTAGTGGGCACTATACTCATACATTGTTTGGAAAAGGATAAGGAGAATATAGAGCTAGAGCTAATTCACTGTAAGAAAGCTAGCATTCTTTAGGACCTCTTTTTGATGATTGTAGGGATGAACTGGGTTTTCCCGCACACAGTCCTTCACACTCTACTCTCCTGGCAATAAATGCAAAAAAAATCTGGTTGGCATGCCTATGTCTCTTCACGACTTTATGGCCTGAAAGGAATAAGGTGGTTTTTGAGAATGAGGTTTCCTCCGTTCAAAGGACAAAAGCTACTTTCTTGAGCAATTTGTGGTCTTGGGCTAATTTGTATAATGTTTGATAACACGAATTCTTTAGTGGATTTTTTTGTCTTGAATGGGGTGTAGGTAGGATTGTTGGGCTTTTGCTCGGGCTAGGGTGTTGATAACACGAATTCTTTAGTCGGTTTTTTGTTTTGGATAGGGTGTAGGTAGGATTGTTAGGCTTTTGCTTGGGCTGGAAGGTTTTTTGCAGCTGTTTTTTTGTCCCCATCCGGTTCTCTCTTGTATACTCCTAGTGTACTTCTTGGAACCTCTTAGTTATTTTTTGATCAATATATTGTTTTTTATCAATTAAAAAATAATAATAATGCTAGAGTTTCTAAAATGTTTATGGGGCAAATCATGTAAAAACTGTTTCCTGTCAAACATGTGTTACATACATGTAAGCAAACCATTTTCAATCAACACTGTTTCAAAAACATGCTTGCCAACCAAACAAACCCCATGGATCAGAAACAATACCTCCTGTAGCCTTCAAGACTGCTGCATGAAACATGTTCTTGTTATATGAATTTAGTGTTTTTACATGTTACGTGTTTTTTTAAAGCAAAGAACCAAACGCATTTAAATGTTTTGTATTATCGCAGTTTTTAGAACAGAAAACAGTTTTTAAAAACAAGAACCTCTTAGTTCTTTTTTGATCAATATATTGTTTTTTATTGATAAAAAAAAATAATGCTAGAGTTTCTAAAATGTTTATAGAATAAATCATGTAAAAAACTGTTTCCTGTCAAACATGTGTTACATGTAACAAAACCATTTTCAATCAACACTGTTTTCAAAAACATGTACCAACCAAACAAACCCCATGGATCGAAACAACCTCACTGTAGCCTTCAAAGACTGCCATGAAACCTGTTCTTGTTATATGAATTTAGTGTTTTCTATGTTCTCTGTGTTTTTTAAAACCAAGAACCAAAACTTCTCATTTTTCCATGTTTTCCTTGTTCCCCTTGATTTTTAGAACAGAAAACAGTTTTTAAAAACAGGAACCTCTTAGTTATTTTTTGATCAATATATTGTTTTTAATTGATAAAAAAAAACAATGCTAGAGTTTCTAAAATGTTTATAGAATAAATCATGTAAAAAACTATTTCCTGTCAAACATGTGTTACATGTAACAAAACCATTTTCAATCAACACTGTTTTCAAAAACATGTACCCCCATGGATTGAAACAACCTCACTGTAGCCTTCAAAGACTGCCATGAAAACTGTTACATTTATATGAATTTAGTGTTTTCTATGTTATACGTATTTTAAAACCAGCCAAGGCAATGTTTTATTATTTTTATATCGATGCTCCTTGATTTCGACTGAAAATAGTTTTTAAAAACAAAAACCAAACAAGCCCATAGCATCACAAACAAGAACAATCACAATCACTTAACCAATCCATAAAAATTAGACACAAAACAAACATAATCAACATGCCAATGAGGGGATAAAAAAGAAATACTCACAGGAACATGGGAGTCTCTGGCATTTCTCTTGGCATCAGTAGCAGAGAAAACAGTGTAGACAAGAACAAAAGTGCCAACAATCTCAGCACCAAGGCCATCACCCTTGGTGTAGCCACCATTCACAACATTAGCTCCGCCACCCGCAACCTCGTACCGATGCCCCTCGAACCCCTTCACGACGCCCGCGCCACAGATGGCGCCCAGGCACTGCATTATCATGTAGAACACCGCCCGTGTTAGGGACAGCTTTCTTGCGAGCAGCAGCCCGAATGTCACCGCCGGGTTTATGTGTCCTCCTGCTCAATACATTTTGAAATCAAGATGATGTTGCTGAAGATTTTCTCTAGAAAATTGCATTGCAGAGACTATTCGGGCTGTTTGGTTCATGTTTTTGTTCATATTTTTGAAAATTGTTCTCCTTAACACCATTTTAATGTTTTTCTAATAACGGTTCTTGTTATCTAAATTTAGCGTTTTAGTGTTCATGTTTCTCATAACAAAACAATGAGAATCAAATGTTTAACCAAACCTATTTTCCTTATTTTTGAGAAAAAAAAAACAGCAAGAACTTGAAAACAGAAGTGCTGAGAAAAGAAAATAGATAGGGGAGGAAAGGAGAGAAATAAAAAATATTTAAATTAATTATATATTTTTATTCAAACTCATTTTATTTGTTTCTCTCCATTATATAAGAACTAAAAAATTAAAAAAAAAAATTAAGGAATTCGGATTATATTTTATTATCATTTTCCTTACACTCCTTTTGAACCTGAAAGTATCAGGGAGAGGAAAAAAATGGTAAAAAAAATTATTTTATCAGGGTTGGTTCCATGGTGGAAAATATAAAAGAAACAAAGACATAATCAAAATTTCTCAAAGACAAACAAATAAAATGAGTGTAAATAAAACTTATAAAATTAAACCAATTTTTTATTTTCCTCCCAATTCTCTTTCCATCCGCTTCTCCTGACTATTTTCTTTTCTTTCCCTTACTATTTTCCGGTTCCAAAGCCTAATGTTTTTTTCTTTCCCTGTTGCTTCCTGTTATTTCCAAACAGAGCATTTGAGGAAATAGCTGAGAAAGTAGACAGGCAAAATAAATGCGGGGGGGGCAGAGATGCCTATTGTGAAAACACAGTGAGGAATCTCTCGAAGATCAAGAACGGTGAGGTTTGTTTGGTTGATAAGAAAAGTGGGAGAATACTGGGAATAAAAAATTTAACAAACTTATGCGTTAATTAGGGCCTGAAAACACTCAAATATTCACTTCTTTTTTATTTTCCTCCTCTTTCTCATCAACCAAACAAGGACTACCAGAAAATTCCAGAAACCCCATTAAGACCCATTTAAGACATGGACATATCTACCAACAAAAGCTGACTAAAACGACAAAATAACCAGGGATCTAAGCTTCTGAGCATACCAACCACCATTGAAAAAACAAGAACAAAACAGAATTATGCATTAATTAGGGCCTGAGAGCACTCAAATATTCACTTCTTTTTTTTTTCCTCCTCTTTCTCATCAACCAAACAACGACTACCAGAATTCCAGAAACCCATTTTAAGGCACTAGGAACATCTTTACCAAAATACCAGCAAGCGCTAAAACGACAAAATAACTCAAGGATCAGCTACAGGCATACCGAACCTACATGGAAAGAAAAAAACAGGAACAAAACAGAGGAAAGAAGCAGAACAAATCGGATCAAACAAAAGAATGTAGAGAGAGAGAGAGAACAGGCCTGAGATACCAGCAGTGCAGTGAGCAAGGCAAAGATCATACCCCAAAAGCCCAACGTACCCTGAATACCAACAGTGGAACACTTGCTGGGGGACCTAACAACGCCCATAACAGTCAAGATAGTGACGTAGAGGAAGAGGAAGGTCGCCATGAACTCCGCAATCCCAGCTCTCCAGAACGACCATGAATGAAGCTCGCCAGGTTCATACAATGGAGCTGGCGGAGGCTCCCTGTAGTCCTTGTCCGTCTGTGCTGACGTTCCAATCGGTTGCCTCTCCGAAAACTTGTTGGCCCCCAATCTCACATCCTCTTCCTTACCCTCCATTTTTCTCTCTGCTCAAATTCTCTCCCTTTACTGATCTGAAATTTTTTTTTGAAAGTTCAGAGCTCAGTGATGAAGACGATGGGATTCGTGAAGAAAACCCACTCAGGGTTGGAGTAATTTATAGTGTAAGCGAAACAAAAGCCGCAGAATAGACAAAAGGAAGAATGGAAAGAAAGCAAAATACCAAAAGAGTCCTCCAGGATTTTGATAATATCGTTGTTGCCCCTTGGATTTAGGCTGCCGAACATCTGAAATGACCATATTACCCTTGTAGGCTTCTTTTGAGTTCGTAAGAAAAAAAAGTGTAAAATCTAGTTTCCAACCATTTTGAAGAAATATAAATCATACAGTTTTTGTTCTAAAAAATTTGGAAAACAAAGAAAATACAGAAAAACATCGAATCCATGTTTTTTAAACTATTCTCAAAAATAATCTAAAAAAATTATAATGTGATTCAAAGTCCTTTTAAAAATCTAACATTTCTTCAATTTTTATCATTATTTTGATAAATTTATCATTATTGTTCTCTCTTATAAATAATATTTTCTTAATAAGAATTAATGTAAATATACAAGATGATGAAGGGTGTTTTTGTTCATAAAATGTTATTTTTTAATAAAAATCATGAAGATGATTAAGTATACATAAAAGGTTAGATCAAGTTATTTTACCAAATATTTCCTCAAGAAACAAGAGCCAATCGCCCTTGATATTAATTTTTATAGTTTTTCATGCAAATAATAAAGTAGAGCATGCATGGGCATAACAGTCTTTTCCTTGCAACAAAAAAGTGACCGACCATAGAACTCAATAGTGTTGACTGACATTTGCACGAAGAAAAGGACCTACTTGTTGTTTTTTCTATTGTTAACTATTTTTCATTAAGAATTTTAATAATTAATTTTTTAGTTTTAAATAAATAATTAATATTTACATGAATGATTTGTATTTATTTTTATACATAGCCTTATTTTATTTCTTGAGTTTTATCTAAGTAATTTCAAAATAAAAAATATCAATTTAATATATGTTTAAAAAATACCAAACTAATGCTTCTCTATTCAATAAACTACCGTTAATAGTTATGGTTTTAAATCTTTTAAATTAAAATTATAGTTTAGTAACTATAGTTTTAAACATTAGAACAAATTATTATTTTTAAATTATATTTAAAAAATAAGTATTATTTCATAACAAAACCCTTATATTTACCCATTTTCTATTTTTAGTAAAAATATTAAATATGATTTAGAGATTAGGGCGCCATTAGGCTCTAAACGGTCGAAAAAACCATTGACCACTAAAATATAAAAATAAATAAACAAACAAAAAAAGAGAAAAATTGTGTGGCTCGAAGGAAAGTTTTGGGGCATTGGGGATTCTGAGCATTTGAAGGCGACAGCCTAAAAGAAGTATTGGACGCATCTTCTGGAGAATTGCGCTTTCCAGCAGCTACCACTACTCTCACGACTTTCATGAACGGTACATTCGATTTTCATTTTCCTACTTTTGTTTTTTCAATATAGTTTTTTTTTTTTTTTCATTTTTCATATAATTTTACTCCGCACAAAATATCAGCTACAATAGACTTGTGAAACGTGGCGCGCTAGCATGCGCGGAAACCTGGTGATATATTTTTTATATGATTGAATTGAATATAATCGTGTTTTAATTAAATATGTTAGCTACGTATAGCGTTTAATAAGCAAGCGTGTTATATTCTTTGTCAATCATATATTATAATTGCCTCGAATTGATATATTTAATTATTATATAAATTAATGTTTAATCCATATTAACCTATTTAATATGTTATTTTGTGTTTAATATTGATAGATTAGTTATAAATTATATTAATTTAAATAATCAAATTAATAAATAGGTTATATATATCGTGTCCTGTTGTTAAATTACTAATTTCATCGAGTTTGAATTTGTTAATTTTGACACTATTGTTATTTATGTCGTGTTTGAGTTAGCAAATATAATAAAATACATGTATGTTGACATCACACGTTGACATGAACTGCCACCCTTACCTCTAATGCCCATCATTACCTAACTCATATGATAGAGTCTTCAACGTTTCAAAAATATAAAACATAAGAAAGGAAAATGTCCCGAGTTTGAATCACAGTGACAATATTATAACAAAAGTATTTAACGGAGAAAAAAATCACCTCTAATCTCTATGGCTGACAATAAATTTGTTATGAAATTAATATTATTTATATATAGATATAAATGAAATAATATTAAATTATCTTTGTTATGACAGATGATTAATCTCATCATATTTGATGTTACTTGTAATAATATGAGGCTTATAAATTGATACGTAAAGAAATATTATTCTTATGATATTATGGGGTTATTACTTATTTTTATAGATTGTGTTTGGTTTTTATTTAAATAAAATAAATAAGAATAGATTTTAAATCAGTAAAGTGTTTAAAAAAAACTCTTATATTTTATTTATTTTATTTTCTTTATTATATTTGTCAATAATATTTAGTTTTACTTTTTATTATACGATAAAATAAAATAAAAAATTTATTTTAATATTTTATTATTTTAATACTTTTCAAAAATTATACACTAACTTAAACCACGCCTATCGTTTGTTTTTTATTTCTATTAACTTTGATAGTAATTTGTTCGTACAAAAATTCAAACTCAAATTTCCCGTAATCACATATTACCACTTCATGATCACTAGCAGCACTAAGCTTCATTGACCAACTTTATATCATATTCAATAATCCAATATTATCAATCGTTGTTTTAATAAATTATTGTAATTTTAAAATACATCCATATAATTATTATAAAGCAATACCTAGATAAATAATACAAAACATGTAAACATGTAAATAATCCAATATTATCAATCGTTGTTTTAACCAATGATTTCAAATTCGAGTTTTAAAAAAATAGTTATGTTTTTTAGTATGATTTTACAATCCTTATAGTCAATTTCAACTCGCATGAAAATTAGTTTAAATATAATATCGATTAAATGCATTTCTTATATCATATATGTAGGTACTTGATCAAGATACCTCATGATCCGAAAAATAAAAAATGAAAAGAAATAATATAAAAATGTTCCCTCTCTATAATACAAGCTTTTGACGTATTTAGGTCTTAAAAAAATTACTAAAATAGTTTAAATATAAAAATAATATATAAATTAATATGTAAACAGTAATACCATAATTAATTATTGTGACATTACAAATGTTTTGAAGTGAAAATTTTTTTAGTTAATAACTCAGCTATTGAGTGTAGTATTATTTTTCACATATTAATTTCAACATTATTTTTATTTCAAACTATTTTAATTTAAAAAAAAAAAACTAAATATATCAAAAACTCCTGTCTTTCTCTCTCTCTATATATATATATATATATATATATATATCAAAAACTCCTATAATACTTTCTCTCTCTCTCTCTCTATATATATATACATATATATATATAGTTTTTTCTACTTTTAAGCATCGTGAGGTAGGCAGTAGGCACAGCTCATATTGACATATTGTGGAGGTGTGGTGCATTGGCCTTGTTTTAGTGGAGGAAGTGGGCCCCACCATTTTGTGTTATTTTTTTCAAAGTTTTCAACCACCGCCACATCACATCAAACCGCCCAAGCATCACTGTTTAGCCACGTGGCATCATCCCCATCTGATCCTGTTACGACCGACGACCGACCAACCCCCGGGTTGGCTTGGGCTTGTCATCTTCTTTGGACACGTGTCCCCTACCCCACCACGCCTTTCACCACGTGACAAATCACGATATGGCGGTAAGGACAAGCTCCCCCTTGATTAAAAAACTTTATAATTTAATTTGATCCAACTTTTGTTTGAATGTACAACCTCCACTTCACAAAGCTTGAGTTAATTAAAACATTAACAAATAATTATACTCTTAATTGGCTTAATTCAAATTCGATTTGATTAATAACATAATAAAGTTTAATTAAATTTATGAGTAGCTCGAATTGAGTATTATTTTACTTAAACTTAATTCAATAAATTACTTAAATTATTTAATTAACTCAATTCCAGTATTTTATAAATTATGTTCAAGTAACTAATGAATAGTTTAACTCGTTTTATACTCTTATTATGTTTTTGATTCGATTATGGTTATTATGTATATCAAACTTATTCCTTTACCAATCAAGTCAAAGCCCCAAGGCAATAATTAAGCCTTTTACATAAATAATTTAACTTTTAATGGGATTAAGTGGTCATGCTTGATTAATGATTAGTAATTTAATATATGGGTACGATTAGAAACTTTTTGGAATAACAAACAAAGAAATAACAATTTAGCATTTTTCCAAACAAAAGAAAGAGTTTTGGATTAAAATAATATATATATTTTTAAAAATTTATAAAAATAATATTTTTTTTAAACTATTATCTAATCTAGTTCATTTAGGCCACATAGACAACACCTTAATAAAGGCCATTGTCCCGAATAATGGCTTTACAATTTTTTTAAGATAAAACCGTTGTCCTGAAAAGCGATTTTACAAAATTTTTAAGATAAAGTCATTGTCTTGGACAACGGCTTTATCATTAATCAAAATTTGTTATGTAAAAAATATGGATTAGATTTAATTGTTAAAAATTTATTTTAAAATTGGAAAAGTTTTACATTTTTCATAATATTTTGTATAACTACCCATAAAACTAGCTTCTCGTTTAATCTATGGGGCTAACATCTGGACTAATGTCACGAGGTCATGAAGTTAAAGTTTGATAAACCTCTAATAGTATTATTAATGAGTAGACCTCAAAAAGGCTTAAATCAATTAAGCTACCCTTAATTTTTTTTTAAAATTATAATTTTCTATTTTCACAAAAAAAAAACCAAGAAATAAACTTAGATGATATCTAAGTAAAATAATATTATAAATAAAAACTAATCTCAAGAGTGGAACTTTGTCTTCGCTCTAATATGTATCTTTTCCAAGTTTTTATTATTTTATTTTTAAAAATGCTTTTAAAAATATAAATATTCATTGTAGTATAAAAAAATAATTGATTATTTTACAAGCTAATTCTGAAAGAAAATATTTTTTATTAAAAAAATTTGAATAAAAATGTTATTAAACACATTTTTAGAATATGACAACAACTATTTAATTCAATTATTTAAAAAAAAAAGAAATTCAATTACAGAATTTCTAATGGTTAAGAATAATATATCTTTGAGAGATAGAAAAAGTAGGTTGTTTGGATATTTAGAGGCATCTCTGGCCAATTAGACCAAAGCTAATTTGAGCTTAAAACACGCAAACCATGCTCCACGATTGGAGCCCGTTTCCTGGCAAAAAATGGCTGAGTGAGCGGTGGCGACCATATCGAGCAAAAATGGGCGCGGCTGATTCATCGATAAGCAATCATTCGATGAAAGCGAAACAAATGCACTGATAATTTGAATGCAAATGTCAGTTAGAGCTCTTAGGATGACCCGTTGGAGCTCAATTTTTTTTTTTTTTTTTTTATAAAATGGAACTCTCTGAGCAGAAAGCAGCGGAAACACCAAAATTCAAGATTGATCTTAAAGCAAAAAAAGCATGGTTGAACCCCAGTAAAATCAGGTTTTGAATCATAAATACGGATTTTCTGACCCTAGCCCAAAGATTTGAAGAGATTTGAAGAAATTTTTTACAGCCCAGGTTTAAAACAACAAAAAATCCAGGTTTTTGAATCCACACAAATAAGTTTTTTCTGACCTAGCCAAGATTGAAGAGATTTGAAGAAATTTCTTACGCTGGGTGAAGATCATCGACCGTAGGCGGCTATGTCGAATCACGAGCCAGATAGAAACAAAAACCCGGGTTCCCATCTCCCTCTTCCTTCTTACATCTGCATCCTGTCTTTGGAGAAAAAAAATTTAATAACCCTGCCAGATTTTTTGAAAGGCTAGTGAAACTTCCTTTCTTCCTTTTTCTTCAAATAATAATCAATTTTTCCTAAGTGTTATACAGGATATTTTAATTTTTTTTACCATTATATCTTTCCATTAAATTTTGTTTTTCTTATTCAAATAATGTTAACTATTATAAAATGTCACACCTTAAAATAATTTTTCCATCTTTTACCATTAAAATTTACCATTTTTCTTAGCAACTTTAATTTAATTCATTTGATAAAGTTATTAAAAGAAATCATATTATAATTAAAAAAAAATCAAATCATAATTTTTGTGAACAATATAAAATATAAATATATTTATACTTGATATTTTAATTTTTGTGACCATTATATCTTTCCATTACATGTTTTTTATTATTTAAATAATGTTAACTATTAGAAAATGTCACATATTTAAATATTTTAGTCCATCTTTTACCCTATAAAAAAATTTACCCACATTTTTCTTAACCTTTAATGTAATTCATTTGATAAAGTTATTAAAATCTTACTAATTTTAAAAATATATATATCATATTTTTTGTGAACAATATAATGAATATAAATATTTAATTTAATTAAAGCACTATTTAAATTAAAGTTTTGTTTTGTAGCCAACAAATGGCAAGCTCTCGTCACAATGTAGGCGGGAAAGGCATTCTTAAATGAGGGAAGGCGTGGCCATTTGTGCGTATCTTGGATATTATATCCCGAATCAGGTGATCGGTATTAGGTAATGATGTCGAAAGTTTTGGGATCGAGTAATGGTCGAGTTTTGGGATAATGTTGGAGTCGACCCACCGCGGACTTTATGTTCGATCCAAAAATCGATGGGATAAATCCGGCGCTATTGTCTGAAATGGCGTGGGATACTCGCGCGAGGATGTAAATGGGCTGCCGAAAGTGGGCCAGTAAAATCGTTCGAGCCAGATGTTATGTTTTAACTGATGTGATTTGACCAAATTCGATGAATGACATATCTAAAAACGAGATTTATCAGTTTCGATGTTTTAAAAGCGGGCCCAGTGGCCCCGAGCCGGAAAAGTTGCAGTTCATGGTTCATTAACCGGATCGGTAGTCGACCGTGGTTGAACCAGTTGAACCGGTGGCGTCATAAATATTAAATTATATTTCTTTAAATATATAAAATTATATTTAAAATATATAATTTAATATTTATAATGTTATTTATTCATTTTTATATATTTTAAAATATTAATATATGATTTGAGACATCAACAAAATATTTATCAACTACATTTGATCATATTTTCTTATTAATCCAAAGACATTGTTTTTTTCCATATAGTTGATAAATTATTTATTTTTATTTATTTTTTTATAAGAACTACACTAATTTAAAAATATTTAGCTTTGATATGAAACATAATTAATAAATATTTTATAGTGTTTCATGAGTGACATGTTTTATATAAATGAACGGCTGCAGATATTGATAATGGATATAAAACACAGTAAGTAAAATTGGAATAGATTTGTATCAATAAAATTTCAGACGCCAGATCACGAGACGCATTACTTGAAAATTTAGCCAAATCAAAATACTTTGTTCCAAAATTGCCGGGATGCTTCGTGTTTTGGCTAATTGCTGGAGATGGTCTTAGAAAGAAAATTAATTAAATATATCTTATAATTAATTTCAAATAAGATATAAAAATATGATAAATGATTTTATTATAATATTAATATAGGTTATCCATGATATGGTGAATGTTGAATAATGCTTATATTGATTAAGTATTAAATTATTTATTTTTTTAATATTATATTTATATTAAGTATTGAATTGTTTGGTTTTTAGATGTTTAAAATCTACATCCTAAATATATTAAGAAAAATAATTTAATTTAAGTCAAGTAATTGTTTGTGTAATGATAATATAAATTTATTACTATGATAAAATAAAATATATTTGGATAAAATAAAATATTAAAATATTTACAAAAAAAATTAAAATGATAAATAATTTATTATTATCATTCTTACAAAAAATAATTATTGTATTTACTTATTTTATATAACTAAAATAGAATATATAAAATCAATAATTTAAAAAATAATAGATTGATGAAATTTTTTTTAAAATATTTGATTTGGATTTTTAAAAGATTTTAAAATATTTTGTGTAGATTATAAAATATAGGTAATATTTTGACTTTTTCTATTCCCAAGAAATTAATATTAAAAACAAGTTATTAGTGGGAAGAAAAAAAGCAAATTGCTTTTTAGAAAAAAAAGTCAAAAATAAATAAATGTGCCTCTTTAATCTAATGCATTAAGAAAATAAAACATAAAACTAATCTTATAAATAAAGTCAATTTTGATTAATGATAAAATCCCTGTCCAAGACAATGACCAAAACACACTAAATTAGACAATAGCTTCACATACCACATAATTTTATAATTTTTTTTGTACACATAGGCCATATGAAGTTGGGTCCATGCCGAATTTAGATTAAGTGGTTAATTGTCAAATTTCCATAAAGACGGTATAAGTATAAGTTTTTTTTTTTTTCAAACCATGAGGGTACTATCGGTATACAAAAGGCGCTTTTATGTCATACTACTTATGTTATACCACATTTAATACCACATTTAGACTAATCCTCATACAAGTAAAAAAAAACCACAAAAAGGATAAAACTCTTACCATAATTTAAGCTAAAAAAAATCTCAATCATCTTGTTATCTTCATACATATTGGATTTTTATTGTCTAAAAATAACTTTAAAGTAATTAAAAGATATTTCAAAAATATACATTTTTTCCTTAAAAAAACAATATTTTTCCCTTTTAAGAACAAATAAATGTTTTATAGCTTAATCAAGTCACAACATATTTTATTTTGAACAAGAGTCTGTTTTAGGACCATCAAATAGGAGGACCAAGAATCTGTTTTAGCACCATTCTCTCTCTCTCTCTCTGTTTTTGAACAAGAGGAACCTGTTGTCAGAAACAACCATCAAATAGGATATATATATATATATATATATATATATATAGTTTTTGGGAAATTTTTCAAAGAGAATCCAAATATTTTGGGAAGCAACTGATAAAATAAGTAAGTTTCTGCAGCATATTTCAAAGATAATATTATTATGCCATCAATCCTTGAATCAATATTCCCATCAATCTTCCATACTAGCTGCTTAACTTTTTGGTATCATAATCTGAATGCCTTTACTAACTAGAAACCAAGAAAACTCATGTGGTTATAACTTATAACTATTAACTAGAGTCTCTCAATCCTTGTACCAAAATTCCCATCAATCTTCCATACTAGCTGCTTAACTTTTTGGTATCATAATCTGAATGTAAATTTACTAACTACAAACCAAGAAAATCATCTTGTATTATGGTATACCTTGGCTACTGGAGTTTCAATCCACAGGAGAGTGTAGAAATGGCTTGGCCCTCATGTTTTCTAGTTTACTCAAGTCATTATATATATTTTAGTATCTTTTTTTTTTTTTTTTTTTTGTGAACAAGATGAACCTGTTAAGAAACAACCATCATCAAATAGGACCAAGAATCTGTTTTACCACCGTTCTCTCTCTCTCTCTCTCTCTCTATATATATATATATATATATTTTTTTTTTTTTTTTTTGTGAAAAATTCAAAGAGAATCCAAATATTTTGGGAAGCAACTGATAAATAAGTAAACTTTCTGCAGCATATTTCAAAGATAATATTATGCTATCCATCCTTGCATCAAAATTTCCATCAATCTTCCATACTAGCTGCTAAACTTTTTGGTATCATAATCTGAATTTATTTACTAACTAGAAAGCATGAAAACTCGTGTCGTTATAACTACTTTACTAGAGTCTCTCATCCTTGTATCAAAATTTCCACCATTCTTCCATACTGACTGCTAAACTTTTTAGTATCATAAACTGAATGTAAATTTACTAACTAGAAACCAAGAAACTCATCTGTTATTATATACTCGTTACTGAGTTTCAATCCACAGGAGAAACGCAGAAATGGCTCGGCTCATGTTTGGCACTCGTCCAATCGGCTCTGGTCTTGTGCAGCTGAAATGCAAGAATGCCAAGCTCCGCATTACTGCATACCAAACCAGCAGAAGGAACCCAATTTCGTGTTGCAGCCCATGCACTGTAGCGTCTTTTCTATGTCGCCTTCTGGTACTGGATATAGTTCATAATCCAAAGGTTAGTCTCTGCTAGTTTTGGAAGAACAAATATATGGATTTTTAAATGAAATGTGATGGGTTATTGATACTCACATGTTTGCATCCACTTCATGGGTTCTACAAATATGGAGGAGCACTCAGAGAGTTGATTTTCTGTGAGATCAGTACTTCTCCTTCTCCATTTGAAGCATATTTCTCCTCGGCCACGCTCATGTGGAACTATCATCTCTTGTGTAGCAACAATTCGTCGACATTTCTTACAGCGGTACATGAGTTGAGGTTTTGGGTCGGTTTCTAAATCAGAGTTAATGACATTGGGTTTTTGGATGGTTTCCGAATCAGAGTTAACAACTTGAGGTTTTGGGTTGGTTTCTAAATCAGAGTATGTTCCTTCCATCTCAGTCACTGCCAAAGAAGATATGATAAGTTAAACCATTCCTAGGTATCAAGAAAACATTCAGGAAATTAATAGGGCAAACCTCAACACAACAAAAAGTGGGAGGAGAACAATAGTGTGAATGAGAATTGATGTAAGGCCATAGACTTCGTTTTTACTTCTGATAAAAACAGAATTTACCATTTTGTCAGCCTTTAGGATTGGGTCCTTTCTGAGGTGTGTAAACAAGTCCTTAAACACCCAAAAAAACTAATTGCAAAGGTTGAACGACAAGGGAAAAAAAATCAAGAGAGAAGGATGAAGGGTGTTGTGCTCGAGGATTCTTGAGGAAATTTGTGTGGTATCGAGCCACAACACCTCGAGAGTAATATGATTTCATGAGCAAACATACACAGAAAACTCAAACAAACAAGGATGAGTGCAATATAATAAATAGCTCTTTTGACCTATAGAAATTATGAATGAGAAACTAGATGGTTCTAGCAGAATACCTAACTTAAGTGCTATAACTTCATACAAATTGATTTTCTCTATATTAAGTTGAATTACTTCATTCATAAATATGGAATTGTTTTTCTTTTGTTGGGTTCAGATGTGAGGAAAATCAGTCATTCTATAAAGAGGACAGTGCCTCGAGTTATGAAGAGGCAATTCATAATGACTGTTGCCATCTATAGACACCGAGACAAAAGCTGGTGTTTTTTCGGCAACAAGAAGCTAAGGAAGCAATTGCTCAAGTGCAGTCTATAAAGAAAACCATGAGATTATAGACAACAAGTTTATAAAGGTGGTCAATGAGATTTGAGTTTTGTAACCACCATAAAGAGTGGATGACGAGCAACGCTAGTTGTGATACTCTGGCAAGAAAAAGGTGCAAATAATGAAATAGAGGAAGTTTCCCAAAAAAATAAATAAAAGAAAACAAGAGAAAACAAGAAGTGCAATAGGTGATGAAAAGCAACTTATACACTTACAACCTTTGAAAAAAGAAAAACGAATATTTCTTCCTCGTGGAAGGTAATGATGAAAGAAAAGGTTCCATCAGACTAGCATGGGAAGGAATTATGTGAAGGAGAGAAGTTGTTATGAGGGAAAGAAGTATGTCCCAGGGCTTTAATTCATGCAGCAAAAATTATGAACTTATTTCTATATTAAATAATACAAAGGGTATGGAAGATACATCAAAATAATATGTTGTTTGTAATTGTATACATCAAGATACATCACTTCCCGATTTAAAAAATAAAATAGGTCTATAGTATTCATTTTCTTGTATTCTATGCCCATAAAAAAAAAGTATTCATTTTCTTGTATTCTCAAAAAGGAATTCATACATTATATACAAGTAGAAGATACATGATTCCAAAATGAATTCATTCTAATATCAAATATTTATAAGAACTAACTAACAACAACAAAAACAGTAGAACCTTTCTTTTATTGACCCTTTTTCACTTTCCCTTTTCAATTATTTTTTTTTCTTCCCCCCTATTCAAATCTTTTTTTGATAGACAAGCAAAAAATGTCATAAACAAAGACTAGAAAAAAGATTAAAGCGAACAAGGATATAAAAAATGTCGAATGGCAATGATGCACAATAAAAGAAAAACAAGAAAAAGTCCCTCCCCACAATTTGTTATGTAACCAGAAATCAGCAAAATCTACTATAAGCATGTACACTTTATCTAAATGATGTTGGAAGTGCTTGATCCATTTGTTCAACACTTTCAAGTGACTTATATGGTTTCTATCCTTCGAGTCTGCTCAAAAAGACAAAAGAATCAGCCCCTTTAAGAAACTTTCCAGATCTTTGAAAATTTTATATTGCAATTTAATTCTAGAATTTAGTAATGGGGGTGTGTTAGAGCAATAGCAATTCTGATTTGAGCAACAACCCTTTTTGTGTTTTTTCTCCCCTTTAGTTCTTAAGAACCCATTTTGGTAAATATTTCGAGAAAGGCTCATAGCGTTTCCCAATTTCGAAAACACTTCGCTAAAAAAATTAAGTGTTTTACAAATTTATGAAAACCATTTTAAAAAATCTAAAAGAAGCACATTAAGTGACACAATCACTTGGTAGATTGTTCTTTAAAATGCACATATGTTTTTTTACATAACACCATCAAAGCAATTATACATTGCTAAAAACACTATAAAAGCAATTTTTTTAAGTATATAATCAAACACTAAGGGCTTGTTTGGTTCCTGTTTGTTCTTGGAAACACAAAGAACACCATTTTGGTGTTATCTAAAAATTGTTCTTGTTCTCTGAAGTTAGTGTTTTCAAAAAAAGGGAATCAAATGTTTTCTCCATGTTTTCCTTGTTCTTCTTGTTTCTCATAACAAAAGATAGTTTTCAAAAACTATAACCAAACAGGCTCTAAATCATTCTCTTCAAAACCGTTTGTAATGGAAGCCTACCAACAAAGCGCAAAGGATAAAACTTAAAGTCGAATCACTATCAAAGAACATAAGTCTGTGTGTTTATGATCAAAGAACAAAATCACACATCCAACAACATCATTCAGCAACAAAAATAGTATGTCTATGCCACCCCCATAAGAAATGCTTACCCTCTGTTTGGTTGCTTATAAAACCAAGGAACACGATACTGAATTGAATCAATTCTACAACTGATTCAGGCACCGTCAGTTGAATATCCGATTTTGCTCTGAATTTTCTCTTCTCCTGATTATCTCGGAGACTAAAAAAGATAGGGTTAGGGTTTACATAATGCAAATGTAGATTGCAGAGACTGTATATAAAATAAAACCAAAAAGAATAATTAATAACAGAATAGATAACCAGAAGGAGAGAAGATGGAACACCTACTTGAAGATTCTTCTCTGCCAGTTTGTTCATAAATCGTAGGCGATTTTTGGATCCTGGCCTTATACAGGCTTGGAGGATTAAAACGGCGCCGCTTTGTGGGTTGGTCGAGGAACGGTGTCGTTTTAAGGATAATAAGGTTTGTTTTTTTTTTTTACTTAATGTTAAATATAACTTTTGTTCTAATGATTACTGTAATTATATTTAATTATTTGTTTTTTTTATAAATAATATTTTAATTTTTATCTTGAGAAAATAAAATTTTAAAATGCACATTTTTTTTTATATAATTAGCATGAAACAAAATCATAAGAGCTTCAATTGGATCCTAAATTATAGGATTTTTCGTATTTTAATATCTAGTTTTTTCTTAATATAAAAATACATTCAAAATAATATTAAGAAAAAAAATAAAAAAGCCAAATATTTTACATTTTTTCTATTAAATCAAACAATTAAAAAATTTAACAATAAATTATCAAAAAGTTAAAAAACAAATAAGTTGAATGCTTAAAGTAATTTGCTTCAAGCAAAAAGCCAAAAAATTAAACGCCCCCATATGCTTCTTGTACAACGTTTCGAACCATAACATTTTCTCTAATAGCCTTTATATTATAAATGTGTTTATAAGAATATGAAAAGTTATTATGCTATTGTTTTTTATAACACATTGCATAAGTATAAAAACGCTTTTATAAAGCTACTATAATATAATTTTTTATAACACATTGTATAAGTATAAAAACGTTTTTATATCATTCAAATTACAAAACAAATGATGTCTAATCTAATTATAAAAAATAGGATATCATGATAAATAAAAATTGGATTAGAAAATATATAAATACATAATAGATTTTATATTAATAAAACCTAAAATAACTATTTTATGATTATAAATTTTAAAATATTTACATAAATATTTGAATTAATGAATAAACATATAAATACTTGTATTATAATGAAAAACATTAAAATAATTATATATATATATATATATATATATATATATATATATATATATATATATATATATATATATATATATATATATTAAATAGCCTGAAGCCCTAATGACCCCTCCTTATGTTATCTCTTTCAAGCTCTTATTCTCAGACAACATTGATGTTTTTTTGTGTCATTATTGGTACAAAATCAATTCTTTTTCATCAAGCTATTTCCTGTGATGAGTTTTATTTCTCAAATAGTTTCGCTTATTTCATAACGGCATGCGGCTTACCTTGTTTAGTCGTGTTTTTATCACTATTACGATGTGTTTTGTCATCACTGTTGTCATGAATACAAGATTTCATGACTTTTACTATCATCCCTATTCAGTGCGCTCGTGACGATCAAACCCAATGCGAGCCTAAACATCCTCACACAAACATAGATTTGAACCACGCACATAATCGTCATTCAAATCATCAAACGATCCTTGAGGCGGAAGATTCGGATGACTTGGCTATCCAAAAGGAAAAATAGTTGACGCGCAAATAAAGCGTCTTCTTCCCTTCCATTTCGGAAACCAATCACCCACTTTCCATGAAAAGTGGATCATCCTCTCCTTCATAAATAAGCATGAATTTAAATATAAAAGCCAGATGCTAAAAATACATCACCAAAACCGATATCGGGAGCGTTTCTATTTTTCTCGTCTAACTTATCGAGAGCCGACCGACACACAACCGTCTGCCTTGCCGAGAGCCGAAAGTCCTGCCGCCAGTTCATGCCTTGACGACCCAGAGACTCCGAGAATTCCAGAGACAACAATTGGCGCCGTCTGTGGGAACAACCAAGTAAAAAGTCTTATCGGCAACATGCGAGGCTACGTCGACTATCAATCGATCCCTCACACCCCGAAGATTCAATAGTTCCCACTCACTCGTCCAGTTCGTCAGATCCTATCGCTATGGCTAGCAACCCAACAAATCAATCCCTTGAATACTAGTTTCCTCGCTAGCGTCAGGATATGGAGGCGGCGTTAAGAGCTACGTTAGATGGTCGACCAGGAACCGTGCAATCCATTGAAGAGAACGTTTCGCTCTCGCGGGCTCGTTTTGAAGAGAATCGGTTGAAAAATGCACGAGGGAGCAGCCATCCTTCGCCCCCGGTCAAACAAAATAAAGGCAAGGAGCCTATCCTGACGGGCGACAATGATGCAGTAGCGGACGACGAAGTTATCCTCTTCATAGCTTCTCCGCTGACCACACTTCTGAAAGAATGCTTAGTGGCTGAATCAGCTAAAGAGCACCGACGCTCCAGCCGTTTTGTCAGTGGCATGCATCACCGAGTATGAAGAGAAATCAACAGAGAGCGACAACAGTCGGAACAGGCCCCCGAAAATGTGCCCACATGGCACAAGGGTGCAACACCCTCACTTTCGTTCATGTATCCTACCTTTGGGGCTGCACTCGCCCCGCACATGCCTACATCCACCACTGTTCAGGGACCTGAAGACATGCTATCCTCCCCGCTGGGCCAGCACATCTTGAGTTACGAATCGTCGCATGGCTTAGTCATACCGTCTTTTGCCATGTATGATGGCTCTTCTGATCCGTATGACCACATGCTGCACTTCTCAATCAGCAACGATACACATGTGAGACAACCAAGCCAGATAAAGTGTTCCCTGGCCAAATTTTTGAAGGGACCCGCCCTAGCTTGGTTCCACAAACTCCCCTGGAGATCTATCAACTCATTCACATAGTTGTGTTGTTTCCTAGTATCTGTGCTTAGTTCGACAGAAAGGAAACATCAGCTATCTGCAAATAATCTTAAAGCAGGATAACGAGTCCATCCGCGATTTCACTAGAAGATTTGCAGGGGCCGTCTAACAGATTGATTCTTACAGCATGGATGCGGTCCTTTGGAATTTTCGAAGGAGCTTTGGGCCGACCACCCCATTCTTCCACTCGCTATCTCGGATCCAGCACTCAAGTAATGATGGATGAATTTGTACAATGCATGGATAAATATTCAACATCGGAGGATTATTATCCAAATTCCTCTCAAACCGTGATGATCATAGCCCAAAGTAGCAAGCCAAATCTCATCATATCACCTGAACAAAATGGGAGCCGAGTAAGAACCCGGTAGCTTCCCGAGATCAATCGTAGAGAGCAGGGAGCCCCCAGCTTACCCCTCAAACATCTCTACGATTGCACTCCTTCTTCATCCGGATCACCCCGACTAAATGGCCTCAATTATCTGGGCCATATCCTACACAAGAACCATTTTCGAGATGTGATTACCACAAAGACCACTCTGCACGAGACCAACCGATGTCGAAGCCTCGAAATTTGCGGCAGAAAGATTAACGGGCCACTCCATCTTTTAGGAGGATATGTTCGGGAGATGGTCCGCAGAGCTAAAGTCGCCCCTATGGTTAAAAGAATAGCTGCCAGCGCGAAACTCCCACCTGAACCTCGGCCCACCATAAACTACATACTGGCGCCCCGATCGATGATCGCGCGCCTGCGCCGTAAGAAGAGGTTGTTGCATGCGCCTATAGTCCAGTTCTAAATACCTATCCACGTCCCGCACAAGAACAGAAAGCAATTCACCAAGATTGACTCTATATCCTTCCCCTTATAAACCCGTCTGTAATACACCACCATGATGTACTCATACTTACTTTATGTATTAACAATTTTTGATGCACAAAGTGACTGGTTGACCTCGGCAAATAAGGGTCACCCACAGAGATGCCCGCCTTCAAAGTGCATGAACATCTCTTTTTCAGCAGGCTGAAGTTCTACCGTAGAATCCTCGTTCGGCCTTTAATAGTGGCAACCACGCAACGACGTGGCGCACACGCTTCTCCGCCAAGGCAGCTTCTGGGGAGTCCAATAGGTCTTATTTTCAGTTGTCGAGGACCTAGGCCTGTACAATGCCATTGTTGGTCGAGCCTGGCTACATGCGATGAAAGTCGTGCCCTCGACCTACCACCAAATGATGTTATCCGACCAAAGGCCGGGCAAATTGACCTCGGGAAAGCATCCAACTCAGTAGTCCTAAGAGTACTAATTGCTCGCAGAGCGTGAGAAAACGCAAAGTCTTTACAATCCGCCTCGGCTTCGCACTTCAATAGCAATTACAAATCTCATCGCCAAGGTATGGGAGCTGCCACGCTCCAATTGATTTCTGGGCGGATCCGAATCAAGTCCGGCGTGATGCTATCTATAGTATTATACTATATACTTTACCGGGACTCACACATGTTCTACCGTAGCCGTACCAGGTTTACGGGTGCACAAACAATTTTTAGTGAATAACAAAAATCATTTGTACATATACAAAGGAACTACCACCGGAGGGTGTCCATCACTATACACATATACAAGAGTCCTTGATTTAATTATTACAATTTTACTATTACAAAATCCTCGTAGATTGCGCTACCGATGAGCACCTATCTCCGAAGCCTACCGCTTTGCCGATGTGGAATGTCCCGGGCCCTCTCATCCTGTCTTCGCCATCATACGATTGAACACCCGTGCTAAGCTTTACGCTTAGTGGGAACATAAGCATGGACAACCACCAATGGCGATTGTCACAAGCTTATACATATGCATATTATCTATCTATACACATTTATATAACTTTAATTACTTATCATCTCTACATTACTATCAGACAGTCAATCTTTTCTGACATGTTCTTCTATGACTATTTACTTTATCTATACTTTTACTATATTCCTATTTCTATACTTTGCATATTCCTATACTTGTCATGTGTTTATCTTTCACGCTTGTCATATGTCTTTTCAATGTTCCTATTCTTTTTCATGTTACATATCATGTCTCTAGTCTATACCTTTTTCATCTTTCGGTTCTATGATTTATTGCATTCTTTATACTATTACGTATATCATATCATTCCTTATCTATCACAAATACTTTGCCTATTTCTTGTCCCTTGCTTATATCATATACTTGATCTATTTCATCTTATTTCTTGTATCATGTTCTTTGCAAGTTTCCATGTTTGTTCTTGTATACTTTCATATAACCTATCTTTATACTATCCTCGTGACGCTTATTTCTCCACATTCCTATACTTTTATATACCGTTTTCATATGTCTTTTTACTCGGTTTCTATTCTATGTCTTTGACATATGTTATATCTATACTTTTATACATACATAGTTCATAATTGTACTATCGCGCACATTCATATTCTCTATCTATTATCTACTTTTTGCGGCTTTCACATACTTTCTTCATTACTTTCTCAGGTTCATATACTATTTTCATATCAATTTATACCGTACTACTTGTTCTTTTTGTAATTGTCAGATTTATCGCATAGCAAAGGTTATGCTTCTCATATCAGGTCATATCTTCTATACATATCATTTCTTTTGGTTTCATGTCCGCAAATACCTTAGAAGTGATGCGGAAACTATGTAAAATTGAAGGTACTATCACCGTACGAAACGCTGATCTCTGGTCTGCTATCACCCGAAGGTATCGCCACCGCATTTGCGACGCTGACCTATGTCATATGCTATCGTACCCGAAGGTACTCACCGCATTTGCGCGCTGATCTCGTCTATCAGGTGACCTTGCGCCACCTGATCCCAAACGGATCTATATCATCACCCAAACCGGGCCTCACATTCCCGCTCTTCATGAATATGCCGCAACATCTCAGATCTTCCCCATGCATGCCTATCTATCCCTCTTACCAGTCCCCAAGGCATAAATCGCCTTTATTACATTTTCAGACATATCTCATAAGCATGAACAACTATTGTTATCATAATTGCTTATGCATATACTATCACTTTACTCCCTCATTATTAGTTCTCAGATCCAGTTTTATATTACTAGTTTCTCATATATCTCTATATTACATATATTCATATCTTTTCTATCATTTAGTTTCATTTCTATCATATTTCATGAATGTATCTATGCACTCTCGTATTCACGTAGTCATATATATATCTTTATCTATTCATATTCCGTTCTATCGGGCCATGCATTATAACATTTATACATTTCTATCATGATTTAACTATTCTTGTACTTTCTATATTCTATCAGTGTATACTTTTACTATTCATATATTCATACATAAAATTTTATCATTCATGCATGTACTCATTTCTATGCTTTGTCAGGGTCTTTGCTTATCTCTATTTCGGGTCTTATCATTTATGTCTTTCTATCATATGCTCCTGGGCCGTGCTCTACTCTTATACACATTCATTTCTTGTGATGTTCATCTTTATATTCCTATCATTTACTATTATTCCCTCATTATGTCTTTATCTACTCATATACTTTCTATATTTCTATCATGTTCCATCTATTCAAGCAAGATTTAAGATTGAATCATACGCTCACAACATATATATATTCATATGTGCCTATCAATTGTGCGTGCCTCTTGTGACTGGTCGTATCTTATGACATATCCTATCATATCTTATCATATCTTACGACATATTCTATATTCATATCATATTCATATCATTTGACTTATACTCTATCATATTCATGTTTTACTTTTTAACATATCTATACATATCGCATTTTCTATATTTTTTCTTGTTTCCTCACGGCTATTACATATACACTTCATACTTACGAAGTATGACGCTCTTACATCATACCTCATTCATATATTATTCTCATTCCTTTATGAATCTAGTTTACTTAGAATCGAATCAATCCAATCGATCATCCAAAAATAAAGCACAAGATTTTCACACACCAGTCATTTTACCGATTTTTCTAGGACTGATTTAACACCGATTTTCCGTGGGGTCTTAACTTTATATTTTGACACTATGTCCTTATAATAATTTAAAGATAAGGTGCTAAGGGTTCTATTCCAACTGGAATCACCCAATTCGGAGCACCGAGACTCAAGTTACGTCCGAAACAACTCGGACTACTCTATGTTTAACTGATGCAGGAAATGGCCAAACATACTCACTCTTTGAGTGAATTTTTAAGCTATCTAGAGTCATAATTTGGCAATGCCTTCTCTTTAAGTTTTGTTCTCCTTGAAGTCTATTTTAATTGGCCACTTGAATCACCCAAATCGGATACAAGAAATGTGAAAATTTATGGCCAAAATAATAAACCTGGTCTTAAACTCAGAAAACCAGAACAAGTTCTACCGGTAGACTTAACTACCCGTAGACTTGGCCAAAAATGACCTAGAATCAAGTCCTACCAGTAGGACTTAAGTTCTACCGGTAGAAGAACTAAAATGCCCAGAATGGTTAATTTCTCCCATTTTTTCATGCTTATCATCCATGTATCACTCCTGCTACCTCAAACACACATCTCACCACTTTATGTTCCTTTCTGAGAATCTCTTTTTTCTTCAATCTTTCAATTACATATCTTTCTTCAAAATCTTCTCAGGCGTGAATTCCTCCCAAAAAGATTTCATTCCAATATGGGTCTTAACCCAAACACAAGCTAAACTCCAGGATTTGTTGTGGTTTACTCTAACCCTAACTCAATTGCTTGTCATTTAAACTAGTGAACTAACCCAAGGAAGGATTCTACTTTTCTTGTGGATTTATAGTTTTTACCAACCTTACCTTCTAATATATTCGTTAGATGCAATCCTAACAAACCTCTAGATTTGGAACCCCCGTTGTCTTTTCTAGAATTCCATACAAAATTCATAGGATGCACAATCACAAGCAAGGGTTAGTTCCATACAAAAAACTAAAGTTCCATACCTCTTTACTTTGCTTTCCTCTTCTTCTCTTCTTTCCTCTCACCCTGTCTCTCACGCTTTTCTCCTCTTTTGGAGACCAACCTGGGTCTTATCCAAATGGGTTTAGTTAAGGCCATGTTTTGGTCTTCAAGCAAAAACTACTCTTTTTCGGTTATTTTCTTTATTTGCCTTTTAACCCCCATCTTCTTATTTATATTCTATCTTTTCTCTATTTCCATAATGGCATATAACTTAAGTGATTTATGTCATTTGGCATATAACTTACTAAATTTCTATTTTGGCATCCCATCCTTTGAAGCTTATTACCTTGGGTCCTCATGGTAAATTACTTGTACTTTACCCTTTGTCTCAATATTAATTCCCAGTCTCTCGCTTTTATTTCCTAAAAATTTCCATTTAACTTTTAATATACCTCTAAACAAATCCGAAAAACTGCTAGGTATATTTCTGATGTTACACTGAGGACATGGAGCGCATTTGCCGTAGACCCCGAATCAATATGCCTGCATTTCCGGCCTGATAATCCACATGTTAAGTTCCTTCATATCCTATGCAGACTGAACAAACACAATGTAATGTCCTCCGTTTATAATATGGGATGTGTGGGGCTCCGCCGATCACCCATTATACCCACATTATCGTCATTAATTTTTCTTCTTATTAATCATTTCGTCTCATATCATCTCTGATCGGCCGTCGCACATGCGGCGGAGGCGCTCCACCAGGACCAACATCGTTCTATTCCGGAGCGCTGGATAATCTTTTGAAAGCAAGATTCATCAGATAGTATCCTGGATTGTCAGCCAATGTGGTGGTAGTCCCGAAAAAATGCGAAAAATGGAGAGTGTGCGTGGACTACACATATCAACGTAGGCATGCCTCGAAGATAACTTCCTCTAATCCTCGAAAAATACTAGATCGCTGGATGCGCCGACCGCATGGGATGTCATTTGCCCTCGGATGCCTCGATATCATCAAATACCCATGCATCCGCCATACAAGGGAAAAATAGCCTTCATCACCCCGCACGGGCTGTTTGCTACAATGTGATGCCTTTAGCCAGTGAATGTCGGGCAACGCATCGTGAGGTTAAATGACGGCGATGTTCAGCCGCTAATGGTTAATTCATGGAAGGTACATCATGATAGAGGTCGCAAAGCTCCAAGGAACGCCCGGACCATGCTGAACACATGCAAGAGGCTTTTGAACTCATGAGGGTGTACTGTGATGAAGCTAATCCTTAAAGTGCGCCAGCCGCAAAGCACTTTTGCTCTATGAATCGAGAGGCATGGCTAACCCCGGCCAAACTTAAAGCTATTGAGTCCCTCGCCTCCCGCTTATAAAAAGGGGCAGGCAAATGGGGCCGACTGACCAAGGCCTCCCTTGAGGTTCATCTCTACTTATAGACCGTCTAAAGCGTTTCTTTGCTACCCTTAAGGGGGCCAACCAGGCCGAGTGGAATGAGAAAGGTGATGAAGCCCTCACAACTATCAAACAAGATTCGCGTAACTCCACCCTGCACTCAAGCCTACGTAAACACTCATACTTACAGTTTCATATTAGTGAGTACCGTCTGTCTGCTGAATATGATAATAGAAAGCAGAGGCCAGTAATTTTCATCAGCAAGTCCTTAGCTGACGCAGAAGCCCGATATAGCCACCTCGAGCAGGAGGCCTTAGCCCTCTGGGTAGCAACGAAGAAGCTCCACCCATACTTCCAAGCACGCCCATTATCGTGCTTAACCCACCCCCTGAGCCACCTCATTCACGCTCCGACTGTCCCAAGGACGGAGCCGACGCAAGAATCGAACCGAGCGACCCTGTGATTCAAGCACAAGCCAAGATTGGCTAAAAAGGACGTTCTGGGGCCGATTTTCTAAAGAGAAACCCCTTAATCTTAAAAATAAGCCTCGGACGCTGAACCGGTGGACCCACTGCAGACGGAAGATCTCAAGCAGTCCCGAGCTGGTACCGCTTGCAACTTAAATCTCCGGCCGGGGAGAAAATTGAGCAAGCTACCTCCATTTGTGCTTAGTGCCTCCAACAAATCTTAATCGAATATGAGGCCATCCTAACCTAATCGAACAAATGTACCATCGTGTCGCCTAAATGCTTTGATTCAAGTGATTCTCGCCGGTGGTGGCAAGTAAACGAAGAATATGAGTCGCAAGACCCCCGAATGGCAAAGTATGTATCCTTGGTTAAGCAACACTTGGGCAGCTTGTAACACCCCAAAATATACCATAGTTGTTTTATAACATGTTTAGGGTATTTTATGAGTATGATTAGGAAATTTCTCGTAATTTAAATTTAAAACGTAAAAACAGAGAAACCGGAAATAAGAAAGGGTAAATGAGTAATTTGTCAAATGGAACACAAAAGTCAGCATGATAAAAGATAGTATGCCAAAAAATAGAATCAATGAATAAGTTAGATTGAGAATAATAAGGAGTTAAAGGATTAAAGTGCAATTAAAAGGAAAATGTAAAATATCAAATAAGTGATGGGATCGATTATCCCTCATTGAAGACCAAAATACAAATGAAGAAGTTAAGAAGGAAGTATAAAAGCAAGAAGAGAAGAGAAAGGTAAGGAAGATAAGAGAAGAGAAGAAGAAGAGCCAAAAAGGTATGGAATTTCATGGTCTTGTAGGAAAGTGTTAGTATGGATTTGTATGGTTTTCTATGGATTCTAGTATGGAGCTTGTATGGAATTGTTTGTATGGATTTGTTTTTATGGATACTTGTTGGAGGCCTAAGTAATACCTCCCTTTTTTTGTGTGAATCCTTTGGTTTGTTTGGTTGTAGTCCTCAATGTAGAAAATTTCTCAGGGATGATAAAACGCCATTTTTAAGTAGATGCCATTCATTTTTTTTCAACCTATGTTTTTGTTTTGTCATAACTTGGTCATCACCCAATCCAAATTGGAAAGTTATTCAAATTTCTTGCCAATTGTGCATCCCTGCAGAGAATAAAGACTCGAAATAAGTATATCCAAATTTTGACTCCATCAGCCCAAAAATCTGGCCCGCTTCTCAGCTGATGCCTATCCTTGGTCAATCCATATGTCACAGCCAATATCCCAAAACAGCTTTGGTATTTAGGTCATAAGTTGGTTTCACTCATCCAAACTGGAAAGTGATTCAAACTCTCTGGGTAAACGACTTCTGGTGAGAACAAATATCTCCCAAATAAGTATATCCAATTCGTGAATCATCTCACCGGGTGGTCTAAAGGAAAACCTCGGCCAAAAATAAGGAAGCTCACCGGTTCCCGAAACTGCCCTGTAACAAATCCCTTGAATTTCCAGCACTCCGGCTGTTTAATCACAAGAGATGTCCAATGTAACTCACCCAATTAAACCTCACAAAAGTAGTGGAACAATCTATTCCCCAAACTGCCTCGTAACAGCCTCCAACTGGGAGTAATCTACTGTTTAAATCATAACTTGAGTTATACTGGTCCAAATGAGGTGATTCAAATTGCTATACAAACTAGACATCGGGGAGAACAAATTTCATGAAGAAAGTAGGGTAAAGATTGTAGTAAAAAATGGACTTAGGAGCTACCTAGAATTGTTCAAGCATAATTGGTTATAGAAATTGAAATTGTATAAAGGTTATATCAATGTATTGTTGTATGAAATAATGCATCATAGTAATATGACATATTAACATGTTATGAAAGTTAAAACTAATACATATATACTCTGTTATATGAAAAGCATGCTGGAATGTTTATAAGAGATTATTCGATAATGAATATCTCATAAGCATACATGATATCAAGAAGGCTATGTATATGAGATATCTTTTCTAATACCGGCATTTGTTAAGAAAATGTGAATAAAACTAATTACCTCGCTATGATCCGTAGTTGGATGGGATAAATGTCAAGTAGTGGATAGTTGGCTGGCAAAGATACGCTTATAAACATCGAGACCCCCGCTTTGTCGATGACATAGATCTCGCTTCGACTGGGCTATTATGGCGAATTTTCATGGTCGGGATGGACATAGATCCCGCTTGGGACTCGCTTGGTCACATATAGAGATCACCGGTCTCAGATGCAAAGGATAGTACCTCAGTACATACGCTTTTTCCGTAGATTCACTTCGGCGATTTACAGTATAAAACATAAGATAAATCGATAAGAATATGTAAAATGACATGACATGATATGAGAAACATAGCATTGCTATGTGGATGATAATGCAACAGTTGATAAATATAAGAACAAAAACGTAAATGAAAGTACATATGAATGAAACAAGATAAGACGAATAAATATGATATATGTAAAGGCTATCTATAAATGATATGTCATGTGTATATGTAAATGAATGTTAAAGTTATATGCAATTGTCTAAAGTGTGGACACCCTTTGATTAGAGGTCATTCCAGTATGTATTTATTCCCACTGCTGCATAAGCTTAAAGCACGGTGTTTCCACCCATCCGTATAAGTATGTACATGAAACCGTATACGTAATCCCAAAAGTAAATAAAGTCAACACATCACTAGGGTACCCACTGTTAATTCATTTGGTCTAATTGGATGAGTGCCTAAAACACTCATGTCCTACCCGCCCTGCTCTTGATTTTAGCTTTAGCTTCATTTTATATTTAAACGAAAGATTTTATGCCCGATATCCGATTCCAGGCACTCAGGTGAACGCAGGAACGGGCGCTTGGGTGGGGAGCATTTTAGGAGCATTGAGTCAGCAAGAGCCGGGCAGAATGTCGCGACGTCCCAACGTCGTGACGTTGAGTCAACAAATATAGAAGTCAACAAGCGGCAACGTCTCAACGTCGCGATGTTACGCGGCTCTACTCCTCTCCCATCATTAAAAGCAAAAAGGACCGTGACTGGGAGTGGATCATGACGCATGCAGTGAGGAGTAGCACGGAAATCAAGAACAACACCTAGATCCCCAAGAAGAGACCTACTTAGGCTTTTCTTCTTTTCTTTACAAAAGCACTGATGTTATATATATATTAAATATTTAAAATACATTCAAGATGTTCTAGATTCATATCTAGTGGTGTTGTTAAACCCCGTCATTTATCGTATGGATTAAAGATTCTATTTTTATATTATTCCGCTTGTTTCAGACCGTTAGTATCTCAGCCTATATCTGATTTATCTGGGCTGGTGATGTCCGGCTAACATTGCAGCGATCATGGCTGATATCCGAGATTTGAGAGATGAGGATTTTTCCTGTGATCCTAATAGAGCATCCCTCGTCAATTCTCAGAACAGAGATATTCGATCCCGAGGGTGGTGGCGATATAAGTCAGAACATTTAAGTTGCTTTCTGAGATCAGCTGGGGTAGAGATACACTCAACCCTACTAGCGAGATAGGCTAAGATACATTCGAGAGAGGTATCTCAAGTACGATCACCCCGCCACCATGCTATGAATAAACCCGGAATAGTAATTTCCAGGAAGTAATCCATCAAAGTGGCAGGGAAGGTTGGGACATAGCCTCCTAGCTCCACACACAAGAATTCATTAAAATGATTAGTTTAGTTTAAATTCAGCATTAGTAAACTGGCCACTCAAAGCTACATCCGTGATCATTCAAAGGCCAATCTCTATTCAACACACTTATCCCTGCGGATCGACATCCTACTCCTGTATACTTATGGTTACTGGCGCGACGCACATTCCTCAAGCATTACAGCGCATATATACACACACCACGCTTTCGCCTACTCCACCACTATATGTATTTTTTTGTTTCTTTTGTAAACACGTAAATATTGTAAATGTTTACCATTTCCATATATCAGAAACCCTAACTCCATTTTAATGTTATAATGGTAGTTGTTGAACTCGATTAGAGGTCCAACTTGATGTTTGAGGTGGACAATTTAACGCTCCGATTATTTGGGCATAAAGTGACATTTTTCGAAAATTTTCACCGCAGGCCCTATGAATATAAAAATTTTCCTTTATTATATCCCATGGAGGGTTTATGAGGTGGAATTTTAAGAAATTTTTCCTGCACTTTGAACCATATTTAGAAGAGAATCGACATTTGTTTAATGGCGATTTCACCCAAATTTGGAGCCTCAAGGCTGAAATTTTCGAATTTGGGCCTAAAAATAAAATGTCCCAATTAATCATGAGTCTAACTAAAATTGGAAACGAGTGAAACTGAGTCCGGGCTTCGGATAAGCCTTCAGCGATCCGAACGAATTCCTGATAATAATACGCTATTGTCCCATTCGATTTTTAACGCATTTTAAACGGATTTCGTGATTTAGCCTCTAATCCATCATATGATGTACCAGAATATTTCATATTCACTCTAAGTTTAGAAGACCATGGAATATTTTCAAGTTTAATCTAAGATAACAAAGAAAGAGTATAAAGAAAATGAATAAAATATGACAGTAAGAGAGATATTTTGATGTGAGAGCCAATCAAAATCTTTCTTATTTAATAAGATGATTAAAATATCAGCGAGACCAACGAGATTCATGGGCTCAAATAATTTTGGCAAAGCCGTAAGCAAAAAGCTTAAATTCACACTAAATGCAATTTCGCAAGTTGTAAGGATCAAAAGATAAATTAAAAAGTTGAACTTTGCTCAAAAGGGAGTTCTCACGATGAGAGAAAAGAGAAAAAGAAAAAAAGAGAGTTATAAAGAAAAGAGAAGGAAGAGAAACGCTTAGTGGCTAAAAGCAAAAGCTTTTGTACGCGATTTTTCTTCTCATTCAAGCTTTCCAAGTGAGCTTCGTTAGAATCTGCCACAGGGTTCGGCGTGAACCCAAGAAACAAGTAAGTTTCTAATGGTGGGGAAAGTCGATTTTATGTTTTCATGCCTAATGTCTCATTTTCGTATGGATGTTAAATTAGCTGCATTTAAGGTTGAATGATGATGATTTTGAGATAAATTGAGAAATAATGATTAAGTTAGCCTTTAGCCAAACCAAGTATGATGTGTTGGGGTGGTTTGATAGTGCATTTGTATGATAAGTTGAAATTGGTTAGGATTAGTGAAATTGAGGTATAAGGCACAAATTGGAGCTTATTGTGAGCGAAAAAAATGGTAGTTAACAAATGGAATATGCGATAAGATCACTGACCTCGCTGAATTCATGGATTTTTACCTAGGTTTTGTTGTATGTGGAGTTCCAAACCACCAATACAAGTGTTAGCGAGTATTGAACGACTTTCTACGCTGATTATCGGCGATTACTTCGCCATGATCGGGTCAGAAAAACAAATGAGAATGTCTGGATTTGAAAGGAATCGCTGCCAAAATTTGCCAAACCCCCTCGCTTTTGTTTTCGCTTATGTGATTAAGTTGTAAATCATCCAAATTAATTGATTCCCAATTGGTAAAGAACCATAAAAGATGTGGATACAAATGTATAGAAGGGACCAAGAGCAAATTCACAGCTCTAAGGTTCCCAACACGGATCGAAAGGTGAGCTCGTAGCTCACCGATTTGCTCTATTTTGGGTATGGTTGTAGTGTTTGGTCATAAGTGGAGTTTCACTCATCCAATTGAGTGATTCAAAATTATGGGTAAAATATACTTCTAGGAATAAGTTATATGTGAAGGAAGTGCAAGCAAATTGTAACCCCAAAGTTCTATTAAAATTTATCAAAGTGGAGCTATGCGCAGAGCCCTCGTTATGCCAAATCAGTCATCTAGATGTAAAACTAATAACTTGAGTTTTGGTGACCAAATTGGGTGATTCCAATTGGAGAAGAAACATTAGAACCATAGCTTCAAAGGAGTGAAAAAACCATTTCCAATTTATGGAGTTAAGATCCCATAAATCAAGGATAACAGTAGGTGATTCAGTGAGTTAACCAAATTGGCATCAAAAACATGCTGTAACTTGTGTTATGTGGTTAAGGACTTTAGAGAAGGAATTTTAAATTGAAAATTTAAAGAGATGTCATTGGATATATAAAGGACTGATCTGAGAGTTTCATAATTTTGAAGACCGTTTGAATAATTTTTGGGTCATAAAGTCTATAGAGTATTGTTGGAAAAAGGCTGGGCCAAATGAGTGGTTTTTTAGCCGATCAAGGGTAATTTGTTAATTGGGCTTTATGGCGCATCGCGTCACATGTAATTCTAAAGTGACTTTGCTGCGGTGAAGTATGTTAAGTTTTACGCTATACGCAGCGATTAATACTTTTCGTCGCATTCGTTGAGTGTAGGCTGAAAGCAAAAAACGGAAGCAACCGGATTGAGCTGAACTATGGAGTGTAAAAATGATATTTTGACAATCGAGTTTTAAAAGTGAATGGTTTTAATGTTAAACCGAAAGCTTAATGGAAATGTTTATATAAATGTTAAGGCATATGAAAATGTTTATCTTGCATCAATATATATATTTATGTTAAATTATATATGTATGCATGTGTTAAGACATTATGGAAGTTTAAAATGTGTAAAGAATGCATAAATGTATAAATAATAAAGTAAAGTGTTTAAATGGATTTAGGAAATGTATTGGAAGAAAGGTTTTATCGATGGTTACCTCTAACCCTATATGACTGTTATGACCGAGCATCGCCGGCGGCTTTAAGCGTGTAAGGATTTAGAGGGTAAAGTTATAAAGCTTACTAACCGAGGGAGGGAAATAGGTGTTTAGGAGTAATATCCTTACACGCGATAAGGTGCTATGACTGAACCCTATGCAAAGCGTGAGTTTTTCCGCAGCCAGAAAGGTTGGTGACCGAATGAGACTGCCCTCACCGTCGCATCTGAAACTATTCTGTGTTTATCCCCCTCGGGTTCCATCGTAAAGAAAGTGAAAGAAAGAAATAGATAAATAAAGAAAGAAAGAAAATTTAAGGCATAAATTGATTTTTAATTGTATAAGTATTTATTACTTTATACAGGCATCAAAATGTTATCTAAATAAAAATGTACACCACCGAGCTCCTTAGCCTATTCTTTTTCTGTGATGAGCCAAAACCATTTCAGAACCGAGACAGGTGCGCCGGTAGGGCATCCCCCTGCGCAGTGAGTCGAGCCATCGAGGAGACGACGCATGTGACTGCATTGTATATATATATTTTTCTTATATCAGATATATTGAATATTTTGTCATGTATATATGTATATATGTATATATTTTGAAAAGGAACTACGCGGGGCTTTGATCCTCGCGGACCAGGCACGAGGGCGGCTCCGCTTAAGCCCTACCAAGCCCAATCTTTTGATAAAAATGTGCATGGAATAGAATAAGGTTTGAATGTTTTGATGATTTGAAGTAAATAAATGTAAATGTATGTCTATCAGGTTTGATCGGGTCAGCGGACGGCAGCCCAATACGAAATTGAAAATTTCAAGCTTGTGGGCGTTTTTAAATGCTTTCATCAGGTTTTGTAAATTTTGGAAAGTCCGAAAAACAGTAGGAAACTCGGCCTGATTTTTCTCAAAATTCAAGTGTTTGAAAAAGAAAAAAAATTTTTACCACTTCGCTCCGTGATTATTTTCAAAGATATAAAGGATTGTAAAGGTTCGGCTTCCATGGATTTTATTTGATTGTTTTCTTAGGAAAAGTTTCATATCCATCGAGTACACGAGGTCCCCAGTTCATGAGGTTAACTCGGGTTGGGATCTTTCATATATGGAGTCAGATATTTTGTAATCCGCCGCGCGTAATATACTACAAGCTAAATGTTTAACATTATATGAATGAACAAGCTTAAAGTTTAAAAGCTTATAGTAAATAGGAAAAAATGACACCCGCTTGACACCGTGTGTCGAAAGCCAGGCGCCACACACAACTTTTCAACTTGAAAGCCTTAACACATCCCCAGGGATTGTAACGAAAGCGGACGCCGTCACGATGACGTAAATGTTGTTCTACCATTTATTATCGCAAATTTATTCTTCAATCATTACTACCCGGGTAAGTCAGGTGGACGATGTCTCCCATTCCTGGATGGACCCCATAGTATAATATATCAACACGGGAGAACTCCCAAATGAAAGGAACAAAGCTCACAAGATCCAAATCCAATTAGCCAGGTTCTATTTGGTTAATGGGCAGCTGTTTAAACGATCCCTAGACCGGTCGTACCTAAAGTGCATAACTACCGAACATGGACAATATGTATTAGCCGAACTACATGAAGGGATATGTGGTAATCATCCAAAGCTGGTAATGCGTTATCAATGCAGCCCCATACTGCGGCAGACACAAACCAACCATGATATGGCGTGGTCGACCACGTATCTAGTGTGGACCGATGCTTGGACTAGCCCCTCGTCTCAGATCACCACCAGATTTAATTTCCACTCACGAGCCCCTCGCCTTCGCTAATGGGGAATCGACATGGCGCCGCTCCCACGCCTCGTCTAGTACCATTGCTTCTCAGAGTCATTGATTATTTTCAAAGAAGCCGGATAAAGGCCGAGGCTTTCAGATCACCAAAGATAAGGATGTCGCCGCTCATCTGTAAGAATATTTGGCTCGCCGGGCTTTGGTATACCCTATCAATCGTATCGATAACTGCCTCAATTTGATAGTCGGGCATATAGGAACTTTTCCCAGGAATTGAAAATAAAGAATCTATACTCCACTCCATAGTATCTCGCAGCAAATGTAAGCTTTTAATAAAGAAACTTTCTTTAATAAAACCTTGTTGACGCTCTTTAAAGAAATCCAAGTAGGACTCACTAAAGGCAAATGGGTGGATGAACTCCCCGGGGTATTTTGGGCCTATAGAACGACAACATGCAGACCAATCGGTATATCCCCTCAGGCTCTACTTTATGGAAGGATAGTTTAATGTTGAATTTGTATTAAAGACCTAGGACATGGCAACGAATCATACAAGCGCTGCTATGCGGGATAACATCGCATTCACCGCAGCTAGCAAACCTATTCAATGGCGCAAACCCCCAATGTTTAAGCCAAGGGACCGTCCCGAGAAATGCCAGAACACGATTCGTCACCCTAGTTCCACCAAACTGAGAGGGACCGTATATTGTAACACGGGTCGGCGAATCCGGGTCGTATGCATTAGATAAACTAAACGGGACACCTGTACCTAGAATGTGGAATGTTATGCACATCAAAAGGTACTATTAATAAAGAATGATTCAATTTCTAACCATGTTCTCGTCTCAATTTTTCATTACAAAGCCTGAGTAAGGTCAGATGTCCCATCGCTCAAGATGGTTGTGATACCCAAATGTTCATTACAAAGCTCTGTGCAAGGTTGATGTTTAACCGGCCTGAATATGAAGCTGATACCAATCGGTTCATTACAAAGCCTGGGTAAGGTTGATGTCCTACCGGCCTAGTATAGTTGATGCCCAGCTGGTTCATTACAAAGTCTGGTAAGGTCGATGTCCTATCACCAAAGATGGTTGATGCTCCCAGCCGTTCATTATAAAGTTCCAAAGAAGGTCGAAGGGTCCTACTCCAGCTTCATTATGGTCGACATGCCCGCTGGTTCATTACAAAGTTCTGTAAGGTCAGATGTCCCATCGCTCACAAGATGGTTGATGCCCAACTCGTTACATCACGAAGCTCAAAGGAAGCAGCGTATGATAGGCCAATGAACCTCACGGAGTGTTCATCCAGAATCGACTCCATGTCCTAATTGCTGCACATCTTTTCTTGCCCGGCTAAATTAACTTAATTATGTGATTCGATAAAAATAAAACAACCACATCAGATTAGCCAACAACACATGCTTTATTACCGATGTTTCATTATCGAGAACAACACACATTTATTATTGAGCTGGTTTGAAAAACAAAATCGACAAACATGGGCATGGGAACAAGGCTCAACGTAGCAATCACAAATACAACCTTAAACATCATGCTCCCTCACTCTCCTGTTACTCTTAAGCCGGAGAAAACAGGTCATATCTCGGCCCAAACTCGACAGAGAGATGCTTGCTCACCTCGCGTATTATCCGTCTCCCAAGAACCGCACGACCTCCCTCGCCCATTCTTCACTCTTCACTAGGACGAACATGGACAGCTCTGAAGGACAGCACCCGGGGCATCGAGGGTTACTAAAGAACTCGAGGCTAATTCAGCTTAGGACGTGTCTCGACATCCCGTCTCGAACCCAAGCTGATCTCCACAAATATTATGTGCAAAAGCAACAAGCATACCCATAGTTGAGTAATCCCACGCCTAGCCTTCCCCAAGCCTCCGTGGCCATTTTCTCTTAAGGGCCTTGCCCGAATAGCGGACATTTCACTCACAAGACCGAGTTCTAGAAGCAGAGAGACCTCGTCGGGTCACCCACGACCAGCCCTCACTCTACCCTTCCGCCTAGCCTCCTCTACACCTCCTGCATGGACCCCAGCCAACTTGACCCACCTCTGTCTCTAGCACTCCTGCCATTGGCATCCATGCGCCATCGAGGGCATCGTGCGGGCGAGCAAGATCTCTCTCTCGCCTCAAATTCGGCCACATTTTTCTAACGCTGGGCCTCATATTCTCCTAACACGGAGAGTTGACTCGGGCTTCGCCTAAGGAAGCACTCACGCCTTGGGGTCGTAAACGATTGATCAAGGACCACAACCCCTTCAGATCTCATTCCAAGACTGAAACTCTGATGTCGGTCGCCGATAGCGCCGGATACTAAATTCCAAATGAAGCTGAGTTTTTACACCCTTATTAATATAGGTTTTGAGCACTTTTGCGCACAAATCACCTTAATTAACCCAATTGTATGTTAAGGACCTAGCAAAGCTACCATGAGGTCTTCTTAAATACCATTTGTCCCTATGCTTTAGTTATTTTTTCTAGTGTTTTTTAAGTAAGCAAATAAGTGCCCCAATGCCTAAAGTTCATACTTACGACAAGTCATCCATTCACTTAATTCCACAGAAAAATTGCGAAAACCACTACAGGAAGCAGCTACTGTGTTTCGGACGTTTTCAGACATCATATGAACCCCAATGTGCCATATTTATATGTATGAATTCTAAACTTCAAGAGCTTTCCAGGGATACCAAGAACACAAAATTGGAGTTCGAACAAAGAAGTTATGTAAGTTCCAAAACTTGAAGAAAATCAGCAAAAACAGCTTCGTAACACCTTCAGCAGGAGAGGTGCTACTGTATTCTTTGACGTTTTCAGAAATCATCATATGAGCTCATATTGCATCAAGTCATATATGGATAGATTCTACACTTCAAGATCTTTCCAACGGTACCGTGCAACGACCCAAATCTGGAAATGTACGACAAAGCTTACGACCTTACTAAGTTTCGGAAAGAAAACAGGTATCGTAGCAACGTCGCGACGTTATAACCAACGTCGCGACGCTGCGCAGAGTCAAGAAACGTGACGTCGCCGACGTTGCCAAACGACGTCATCGCTAGGGGTCGATTTCGATGGATTTTATTTCTCCATTTTGACTCATAAATATAATGGAGGATTTAAAAGCTCAAACCATAGGGATCGAGAGAGGACGTATTTTGAACCCGTTTTTTGACGTTCTTTTGAAAGGGAGAAGCTCCCTTTGGGTGGAAACACCCTAGGCACACATCTCTCGGGCGGGGAAAAGCTTGAAGAATATTAATGATCACTAGTTATGATTTACCACCAAACTCCGCATTTCTTAATCCTCTCTCTTTTTTCTCTTCTTTTATTGCCTTTCTTTCCACATGAGATGTTCTAGGTTTCCTCAGCTCTGTGGTTTTGTCAAAACCTAACCACTTGTACCTGATTAGTTAATTTTTCATTTTTATTTAATATAAGTATACTTTATCGACTTGCTTTATTTCTCAAGTAATAATTACACGTTAGTGGTTCGGGGCTAACTTTGGCACGCCATTGCTAGAGTCCAGATCGCGAGAGATGATGACTTAGGGGACATGAATAAAGCAACAATTATCACCCAAAAGGAGATATTTCTGGTTCCAACTGCAAGTAGATTAGTGGTTTAAACATTTAAGCTGCTTGAGTCGAGGGGTCAAGGCGTAGATGCAATACACCCCATCATAGATAGGCAAGATATATTATTCCCGAGAGAATATCTGTAGGCATGATCAACTCCGCTTAGCGTGAATCATATAGAAATATTAAATAAATAACTTATTTAAAGTTAAAATTACTCAGATAGGAAGGCAAAAACCCTAGTTTTCATAATTAATTGATTTAGCAACAATATAGGATTACTTTTTTCTTTTATTAATCGGAAATTCATTACGATTTTAGGGTCCGTATAATATTTAAAGCGTAAAGTCGCGATTCTGACACTTCTCTCCTCGCGACTGATATCCGTATTTTGAGCATTAATTATATTACTGGCGCGACGCGCACTTTGTTCATTACAGGGCGTACACATTTATACATGTTACCCACGCTTTCGCCTATCAAGCTCCACAGCCAAAGCAAGCGGAGAGAAGTTTTTGTATTGATATTGACAACAACGCACTAGATATTACTTTGGATCAATTTTTTTTTATTTAATACATTTTATTTATTTATTTATTTTATTTTATTTTTTTTTTTATTTTACCCATTTTACATCTGTGCTTGTTACTTGGTCTCTGTAATTCGTTTGTTTGTGGTTTCGTGGAGGTTAATTTCCAGATTCATACAAAGATAAGGTCAAGGTGAACTAGTTCCTCTTTGATCCCAAGCTAGAGAGAACCGCAAACATACTACTTAGAGCAAAGAGAAGCGGCCAAGTTTCAATCACAATGGATCTCATCATCGCAGTTGACAAATGCACGCTGACTCAGCAACAACTAAGCAAATGTAATTAATAAGGAGCATCAAAGAAGAGGACAACTCCAAGCGCTGCCAAGCGCGGCAACCATATGCATCATCGGATTATGCTCAATTACGAGGTACCCCCATAATTCTCTGAGAAATTATAATTCTCGACGAGCCACCACCCAAACACCTCATGGAATACAAGCTATGACACTCTTCAATCTCCACAAGTCCAAAAGATCAAGCTTCAAGAAGCTATGGATGAATTAAGAAGAACTCGTTTCGCATTTACCATGGCACAACCTGAATCTTTCAAGATCAATGGATGGAACTGACTTCATTCTCAAGTCAAGGCCTCGCTTAATCCAAATGAGATGTCAACTTCCACGCGAGAGAATGACAAAGCTAGAGGCAGCATTAATTGAAATGAAAAGAGTTCATGCCGAATGTGTGACATCTTAAGTTCAATTCATGGAATTGATTAAGGGCTAATGTTCAAATTCAAGTATACACCATTCGATAGTTTGAAAGAAGAGAGGTCTTAATGGCCACTTCGTACTCAACTTCTATATTTGAGAAAGAAACAACCTAAAGACGAGGAGAGTGCTGAGTATAGAAGAACTAAGGGCAAAATATATGAATGAACAAGAGAATATAGCTACAATGTCCTTTGAAGGACAACATGAGAGCCGCCATCTACTTTGTGGTGAATACAAAAGAAGAAAATCGGAGCTATAATGAAGAAACCTCACTTCAAGAGGTAATGAAGAACTTGAGAAGCGTCAAAAGGCAAAGAGGATGATGATGCAAACTTTCTGAAAGACTTAGTTGAAAAGGAGGAAAAAGAGTCAACTTCTCCGAATCATCATATGAAAAGGTAAAAGAGGAGGCTGCGTAGACTTTCCTGATACGACTTTAGCGCGAGATGCATGAAGAATTGAAAATGAGAAGACGATCCCAAATTCGAGGTGATGAGTACATCATTCATTTCATTTGAATTGAGAGGAATCCATTGTAAACAAAAAAATTAAAAATAGAAAATCAAAAAAAATAATAAGATTTAGAAGACTATGTGCTCAAGTTACCGATTGAAAGCACAACTATCGCCTTGTGGGCGACGCGAGGCAGTTAAACACCAACCCATCCGTAGTTGGTAGAGTCTAGCCGGACTCTAGAAAACGGAGCGCTTCTCGGGAGGCAAACCCAAGTTTAATAAGTTTCCTTTTCCTCTTTACTTTTTTACTTACTTTTGAGTTTGTTTTTGAATAAATTCTTCTTGCTTGATCTTATGTTTCTTAGTGTTGTTTTTCTCGTTTTGGAGTTCAAGTTGGCTATGGAAGCGTGGAATCTTGGAAAAGTGGAAGTTTATGGTATCTTGAGGTTCAAAGAACAAAAATTGAACAAGGAAATCAGTTTCAACATCCTCCCTCATTTCATTCCATATGCTTCCCTATTTTCAAGCCTCCTCTCATTCGGGACTTAAGGTCTAACCCTCTTTAACACCGCTTAAGGTCCAAAGCGAGCCATATTCATTGAGCAACTTCCGTGAGACTTGATCAACCTCGTGGAGTACTCATTATCCATTCGCTTTTGTTTCACATTGAGGACAATGTTCATTTCAAGTTTGTGTGAATTGGCAAGGCTACTAAGAAATCATTAAGAAAAAATTCCAAAATCCAACTTCAGATTCCCACCCGCTTTAGTTAGTCATTCGTCGTTAGTCGCATGTGCTTTTCATTCTTATTTTATTTATTTTTGTCTCATATGAGTGAGTTTGATGCCTTGTAAGTACAGGGGCGTCATTTCAACAATAACTATTCAAAAATGCCAAGTGTAAAGAGGACTAAGACCCCAGTTTTTAAACGATCCTAATCACAGATTGCGCCAGATAGGTGACTTAGCTTAGTCACCTCCATCAGGCTACAAGAAGCTATTTCTCATGAATCTATCACACACACACTTTTGGTCTCCTTTGTATACCTGTCCCGACTTTGCCTTGAATCAACTAACCTTGGGGGGATTCTAACCATCTAAGTGATTTGGCACCCAATCAAGAGGATCAAGCATCAGCCCCAACTAAAAGAAAAATGAAAAACAATAGAAAAGTGAAAAAGAAAAGAAAAAAAAGTCAAAAAATAGGCTTGTGAATTAGAATAAGTGGGATCATCCGAACTGAATCCCGGCACAATTGGCATTCTGGCTAAAGCCTAATGCCCTAAGCCAACCGGTCGAGTCATTGACTTCGACCGCCCGCTACATGCAGACGTAGCACGGATCCTTCCCACAACCTAGGGCCTTTGAGTTTGGTTGAGTGTTCTGGGTGAAGTTCAGGAATTTAATGCCCGGTGCCCTTAACCAATTGGCGGAGTCACCAACGATCCCCGCTACGTAACACTTTCATCTAAAACTCTCTCTTTCGCACTAATTTCCTTCATTCCTTAGGTATTTAGGAAATTTTGTATTTTGGTATGAATAAAAGGGTGCGTTTCTATCCTTTCTTAGTTCGCTTCTTCCAATAGGTGAGTTGAGCTTAAGTTTGGGGTGCAAACCTGCTATACATCAAGATCGCCATCACCTACACTTAGTTTCCTGGGAAAGGTCACCGCGACTGGGGTTGATTTCGCTGGCTACCATGCGTTGCTTCGCCATGCTCCTCAGAAAGTTTAAAAGTTTATGTGGATCCTAAATTTTAGTTGAAAAGGCCATTGCTAAATTGTGTTCATAGTGATTCTTCCATTTGAATCATGTTATCATACTCATCTCATTATTTTTGGCTCATGTCATTTTCAATTTTGTTGTTAGTGAGGCTCTCGCTGGGGGACAAGCAAGAATTTAAGTTTAGTGTGATATAATCTTAAATACTATTTTATCCCTATGCTTTAGTTATTTTTTCTAGTGTTTTTTATGTTAAATAAGCGCCCCTAACGTCTAAAAAGTTCATACTTACGACGTCATTCATTCATTGACCAGTAAAATTGGTGGAAAACTACTACGTATAAATAATGTGATTTGACGTTTTCGATATCATATGAACTCCAATTGAAGCAAGATTACATGTATGAATTCTAAACTTCAAGAGCTTTCTGTGATACCAATAACACAAAATTGAGTTCGAACAAAGAAGTTATGCAAGTTCCAAATTAAAGAAAATCAGCAAACATTGCAGCACCCTCAAAGCAGGAGAGGTTACTGTATTTTGACGTTTTCGTGAAATCATATGAGCTCATATTGAATCAAGTCATATGGATAGATTCTACACTTCAAGATCTTTCCAACGGTACCAAGAACACCAAATCTAGAGTTTGTATGACAGTTATGACCTTGGGGCGGTTGGAGCAAAATGGGATCAGCAGCTAACGCCGCTGACGTTGAGAACCAACGTCGCGACGCCGCGTAGAGCTTTAAACGACGCCGCTGACGTCATAAACGACGTCGCGGACGCTAGGGTCGATTTGGATGGATTTTTAGCCCATTTTGAGCCCATAATGGAGGATTTAAAAGCTCAAACCATAGGGATCGAGAGGACGATTTTGAACTGTTTTTTTGACGTTTTTGAAAGGGAGAAGCCCTCTCTTTGGGTGGAAACACCCTAGTGGCACACATCTTCAAGTGGGAAAAGCTTGGAAGAAGTAAAGATTGAAGAAGAGGAGATGGGCTTTCACTCAAAATCGTTTATTTCATCCTCTTTTTTCTTTCTTTTGATGGTTTTCTTCACATAGAGATGTTCTAGGTTTCTGCTCTGTGGTTTTGTCAAAACCTTAACCGCACTCTGTACCTGACAGTTTAATTTTCATTTTTATTTAATATAAGCATAATTTTTATCGACTTGCTTTATTTCTCAAGAATAATTACATGTTAGGGTTTGGCTTCAACTCTTTTTGGTATGTCATTGCTAGGAGTCCGAGATCGAGAGACGACGACTCCAGTGATACCAATAAAGCAACAATCGGGTCAACCCGGGAACAGATATCTCTGCTCCAACTCAGGGCATTATGGTTTAAACATTTAAGCCGCTTTCTCGAGTCGATGGGTCAAGGCAGAGATGCACACACCCCACTGGCGAGATAGGCGTATATATCTCAGAGAATATCTTGTAGGCATGATCAACCCGCTTAGCGCAAATCATATGAAATATTAAATAAATAACTTCATATTTAGGGTTAAAATTCATCAAGTGTGATGTGTGAAGGCAAAACCCTAGTTTCTCATAATTAATTGATTTAGCAACACATGTGATTAGTTTTTTCTTTTTATTAATCTAATTCATTACGATTTTAGGTCCAGATATGAAAAGCGTAAAGTCGCATCAAGACACTCGTGATCTACATCCGTACTCCTAGGTACACTATATTACTCTTCGAGTACGGCCGCTGCACTTTGCGCACATAAACACATTTATACACACCACGCTTCTACTTATCACTACTAATCAAATTTTGTGGCAAATTTTGTTGTTCTTTTGGCAGTTTTTATACCATAGATAAGGATTCTGCTCAACCATGGAGAATCAAAGTTCAACTCATAAATACAGTCCTAAACCAAAAGAAAAGAGAAGCGCAAAGAGTAAATAGAAAAGGAGCATGGTCACAAAATTCCTCGTGAATCTGTAAAACTCGCGATTGCGAATTTTCAAGAACAATGCAAAAATTTCGCAACCTGCGAAAATTTCCCTTTCCTACGCCACTGTTCACTTGTCTTGCTTTTGACTTTTTGACTTCTTTTGTCACTTTTTGGTTTTCTTTCTCGTTATTCCCTGTAATAGCGCTGGGTTTTTTGGTATTTTCAGATTCGGCTCACTATAAAAGCCTCACAAGACTTTGTAGCGCTTTTTTCTTTATTATTGTAATTTTTGAGTTTTCTAGGAAGTTTGCAAATAAGAAGCTCCCGATTCTCATTTTCTCTCATTTTCTTTCCACTTTCTCACTAGCCAAACACCCTCTAAGGATGACAACTCGGAGGATGAGTGGCTAGAACCTCTTTATCCTTGAAGAAGAAGTCTACTGGGTAGGGGATATAAGGCAAACCGAGGGTTTTCCATGTTTTAACGGAGGTATTTTCTACCATTTATGGTTTCATTCAAACGTCGGCTTTAATCCCTTCGGGTTGCTTTGAATGACGCAGATTGATGTTTTCGTGTCTATCGATGCTTATCGCTAGATCCATCGATATCCGTTAAGTTATCATCTATGGGTTATTGAAAGGCGATTCAAGATGTTTTTATTTTCTCCAAATTTTAGGTTAAATTCTCTCGATTCAAATTTTAAATAGTCGTAAGCATTCTTGCAAGCTTTTAGGTTCATCAGATGCTTATTATTAGATACAGAGACTCATTAGTTATCATTTATTAGTCAAGTGAAAGTGAGTCAAGGTGATGTTATTCATCGACCGCACCATCAATAGGAAGCAAATACCAATTTTTCAAAGATATTTATTTAGGTTCGGGTTTTTTTATAGCCATGAAGATCCCAAGCCCCTGAAATGACTATAAGTCATCCTCTCTAACGCGAGGAAAATGAACCCGAACCCCTCAGCGATTCCTTAGAACCCAAATCCAAGAAATCGACACTCTCAAGGAGACTTCTTTTACATTTAATTTTATTTAACTTTCAATTTCCAAACATTACCCCTCACAATTTTTATCAATCCCCAAAATCCAAATTGAATTCATCATTTGGCCTTAATCGCAACTCATTTTCAGGCGAAGAAAACTCATCCCTATGTTCGACCTAGTGCCACTACATACCCAGCAGCCATGCCAGCCAAGAGCAGAGGAAATTAGGTTTATAAATATTGTTGATTCCGGACCACCTCTCGTGCCAACGAACTAAATTGCGCCGTTGTCGGGGATGGTGCCTAAGTGCAAATGACAACATAAGTAACACTTGTGATCCTCATCACAATATCTGGTGAATTTACTTTTATTTTGTTGTTTAGCATTTTTCTATCAGTTTGTTAATTTTGTTTCACTGTTTATTTGTTTTTAGCTAACATTACCCCTTTTAGGTAGAATTGTTTTTCTTTTTTTTTTCTTATTTGGTGTTGACTTGTTTTTCAAACAAGGGTGCAGGCTTCAGTGGTTTAGAAATGCAGAAGGCAGATTAGTGAGAATCAGTATTCCATAGGAACCAGTGTCAGGTGAATAGCTTGAATCGTGGATCAAATGGAACCTCTTGCACATGAAGAGCGCACAGTCGCATTCAAAGGGAGAGAAGCCCCACGCATATATGTCCATGAGAGACTATAGAAACCCTCCACCCGATGAGTGCGCCTTCATGTATCAGGTGATCTCCAACAAATGCACCATGGCAATGCTTATAACCTTAGTTTAAGAACCCATACATAATCTTTTCATAAATCTCAAAACGGTCCACACATGCACTCCTCAGACATTCACGCGATGTTTCTTCTCATCTTTAGACTCCTCAACCACCATAGTCAACCTCTCCAGTTGAACAAGCCATTCTGAACCTTAGCAAGTCGGGTGGGTGACTTTCAGGAAAGCAAAAGGCAATCAATGCTCACAAGTCAAAAATTGACACCGTGGAAAACAATGGACAAGAGAATTGATGGATCAAAGAGAAATTGATCGTACTCGACAACTCGCAAATCAATTTCGCGCCAAAGTAATCAGGCAAATACGTTCATCGGGGTTATAAGAAATAGCTCGGACACACTTATTTTGTTAATAGCTCAAATCGCAGCAAATAAGCCGAGGAATTTCGATAGAACCGGGCCAGGCTGGAGAACCCAGATGCCCCAAAATCACGTGGTTATCTACGGGCCATGAAGGAGAGAAAGCAAATCCTTCGTCACCTGAGAGGGCAAAGTGGGAAGGAAGTAGTGGAAGAGCCCCAAAAGCCTATTCTTAAAACCACTTCCCCTCGTTCAATGCCAGCAAGACCCTCTCCCGACTCCAATGCACATCCCGCTCACACCTGGCGCTGCGATTCGTTAACACCAAACACCTACTCGCTTAAGGCCATCCCATCTACATTGCATGTGAATTACTTTAGGAAGTTAGTGGCCACTGTTCAAACTTTTGTCACTACATCAAAGACATTGGCAATCGCTTCATACTGCATTTAATACTGTCATTTACCGATGGGTTTAGATTGAGCATCTCGACCTCAACATCCCACTACTTCCACTCGGGCCTCCAAAGACCTTACAGCAAGGCCTAAGAACTGTTCAGTAGACCACTTCCCAGACCAGAGTTCACCTTCACTTTTGTTTTGATTTGATTTGATTTTAATTTAATTTTGCTTTATTCAATTTTTCTCTTTAGATTTTCCCTAATTTTAAGTTAATATTTGTTTATAGCTTATTTTTCATTTTTCTGCATTTTTTAAAATTTTTCTTGTGTTTATTTTTGTAGTTTGTGTCAAATTTTTGCAGTAGGGGAGGTCCAGAGTTCAGAGGAAAGAGCCTAAGAAATTTCAAGAATCGCAAGAAAATTTCGTAACTACATTATAAATAGATGTACCTTTTCCTTTTATTTTATTTGATTTTATTATTTATTTTTTAAAAATTATTATTATTTAAGCATATATATATATATATATATATATATATATATATATATATATATATATATATATATATATATATATATATATATATATATATATTCTTTTATTTATATTTATATATTAAAAAATGTTCTTAAAAAATCACAATGTACGGATTGCAAAATTTCGCATCCCCCAATTTTTTGCAGCTCCATTTTGTTTTGGTAATAACTTTTTCATCCGAACTCCGTTTTTGGTAATTTTGGTATCGTTGGAAAGCTTAGAGAGTTTAAAATCTAAATATAACTAGAAAGAACATTTTTGAGATAATGATAAAGGCGTAATTTTTAAAATGCTCCAATTGGTCCCTTTTAACCTATATTTTCTTCTTTCAACTTGTTCATTTGAAGCCCAAATGGAGTTAATAAGGTCTCGATGGAAAGCTTGCAAAGTCTCCTATCCAACAACGGGTACATTTCATTAAGGAGGTATCACTTCCTCCCTTAAATTTCCATTCTATAGCCACATTAAGGACAATGTTGAATCTGTTGTGGGGAAAGTTAAGGGAAGGAAGTGTTGTTTCATGTTTTTGAGCAAGTCTTTGTTTAGCTGATCGCTTGTTAGTTTTCTTTTACAATATAATGCATGTTTTTTTTTTTTAGTTTCTAGTTCATGCTTTCAGTCTTTGATTTTCAAAAAACTTTTTTTTTTGTAATGCCCAACTTGCAGTATGAGAAATTGAAATTTTATCCCAATGTTGTTGATGTTAGAATGGTGTTATGCTTAGTTTGAAGCTGATAACCCGCTGAAATTTTATTGAATTCAACCTTCCTTTTTTTCTTCCATTGAACTATCACACACTGTGCACATTAGATTTCATTTATAGGCTAAAAAATTGTCTTGCCTTCTAAGCCCTACAAAAAGTTCGCCTAGTACCTTGACCAATCTTTAATAGGTTAGACTTCTCGAATAAAAGACTAATGAGTCTTTAAAAAAAAAAAGAAAAAAGAAAAATGTGGACGCTTTTTATCTTGAAACCCGAGCACTCCGCCTCGAGGGGTGCTATGATGAAAGTCTTTAAAGCCTCGGTGCCCTAAGCCAACTAATCGTGGGAGCCACCGACTCTGTGCCTCAAGTACATGGGTGAATAGTAGAGTTTAGCAAATTGTGTGCTCGGAAGTTTTGAACTCATTAAGAGTTTCGTGAAACCTCGAAGAGTTAGTGATCGAAAAATCCTTTGACTTGACGCCTCTAAATCTTAATTTGGTTGGGGAGTCATCGGTGGACTTCGCTACATAGACACACTCTTGTGAGTTCGACACCCAAGCATCAGACCCGGTCACACACCCCCCCCACCCCTACTACAATGTGTGTGACCGGCCACTCCACAGAAACTCCCAACCGATGCTTCTAACGACCAGAGAACCCGTGGCTTGCCTGTTGCTTGTCGAACATCCACCGCTTAAAAAAAAATTTCTTTCTAAACTCTGTAGATTTTATAAAATTTCGACAAAGATGCTAACAAATGCGCATACAGGATATATCCCAAAACCTCAGATATATAGTTTACACTTTTCAAAAATACGGGCAAACTAACACATTCTTTCAAAGAGCCTCAAAGCCTATCACATTTTCACAAAAACAAAACAATGTACATATATATGCTCAACTGCATAAATTCAAAGTATTTCCTACACAAGTTATTTAATACAAAGACTTATACTAGAAGTCGAGAATCCTAATATGTCCCAGCTTCCGGCGTACCTGTACCCTGGAAAATAGTTTTAAACAAGAAAATAATGGTGCCCAAACTGAGCCAATGAGCGGGTATAAGCTTTATAAATAAGTTTGCTTTTTCGAAAATATCTCAAACTGTAAAACCATATTTTACAAGACATTTAAACCTTAAGTCAAGCCACATAAAAGTTTATAAAATTTTCATAACTACATTTTCATGCTTCAAGTCTGTGTCCCTTTCATAAAATTATCAAGTCTCGCTTGAAAGCTCTCTAAAATCTCTTCATAATAAAGCTATTACTATTTCTTAAAGCTTCTGTGTCCTTTCAGCACCATCAAAGCCGTTTCTCTGCGCTCTGAAGTTTCCAAAACCTTTCATACTGCAGCCATCGCTTGCTTTAAAAGTTTCTAAAAAACTTTTCATATAAAACCATTTCTGGTTTATTGCTTGAAAGTTTCTAAAAACTTTTCATACTATGCTTGCTTGCTTGTCAAAAGTTTATAAACCTTTTCATAAACGCGAGCTGGCTTACCGCTTGTTTTTGGGGTAAAAGTTTATAAACTTTTCATAAACACGAGTCAGACTTTTAATCGCGTCTAAGTTGCTTCGCTTTTATCAAGTGGCCGATTTCAAACTCGATGAAAATGTGCTTATAAATCAAGATCAACCACCGAGGCCTTTCTGCTTGTCGCACTTAAAAACACGGAGCTCAGCTTCAACCGTGCTGGAAGGACCTCGGTCCTCATCACCCAGGTGGAAGGGCCTCGCTCACTTCACCTTTTCAGAATACGGGTGAGCATCTTGGTCTACGCCACCATATAATAGCTAGCAAATGCCCCGTCTGAAAGCATCAATGTGAAACCCGCCAAACCCATCTCTCCGATCAAGGCAAAGTTAGGAACTCGGAGCCTTCAAGCCCACCACCCCTCGAACTCCTCGGGAACTCCGCCAAGTGTGCATCCACCTAATCATACTCCCGGGAGCATCTTTCCTGCCAACTCGTCTGGCCGCTATCCCGAGAACCCCCAAACAAACTTCTTGTAATACCCTCGCTTAAACCAAGGAAGCCGACCGACATATTCTTGGCTGGCTTCCACCTGGCACGCCTTCTATTTTCTGGGATCCACTCACCCTCCCCGGCCATATCACACGACCAGGAATGCCGCCCCCGCTTGCCAAACCGCACTTCGTCAACTCGCATACAACCGCCGCCCCAGTGGCTCGCGAACACAACCCAGTGTTCACGTTCCTCCGACTACCCGAATACACTAGGATATCATCGATGAAAACTGGCGACGAACTTATCCAAATACGGCCGAATACCCGTTCATCAAATCCATAAACGCCGTCGGCATTAGTCAAACCAAAACGACATCACCAGAAACTATAATGCCCGTAGAATGTTGTCTTTTAATGCGCCAGGAAACTACTCACCCTCACCCAGTAGGGCCGATGATTACTCCGACCTCAACTATCTTGAGTACACATGAGACCCTTGAGTCGATCGACAACTCATCAATCCTATGAGTGGATACCGGACGCGATGGTAACTCCGTTTTCACTCACTGGCCTGTAATCTATACTACACAACCGCAAACTCCCATATTTCTTTCTTTCACGTAAGAGTAATCCAGAGCTCCCCACGGGATATGCTCTACGAATGAATCCCTTTACTCTACAACGCTCCAACCGAGCCTTAAGCTCCCCCAACCCAGAGCCATCCTATGCTATAAAAGTGAAATGGAAATGTGGGCCAGCCCACCCGGATCAAATCAATGCGTGAACTCCACCTCTAGCTCGTGGAGGTAATCCCGCAATATAACTGGGAATACATATGGGAACTCTAACAACCGGAATCTCATCCACTAGAGTTCCTCTCCTTCCCCTGCCTCCACCAGCATGTTTATAACTCTGACAAACCTTTTATGTGTAGCACCTTCGCGGGCCGCCACGGCAGTGAGATCATACTAGAAGATAACTCTCTACGTATTCCCCTAACTTTATACCTCCACTTCCCTTAGCCTACGAACTTTACTTCCTTTTATAACAACTAATGTGACCCATGGTGAGACCCAATCCATGCCGAGAACCACATCAAAATCCTCATCCAGCCACAAGATCCTCGCCGAACTTCGTCTCCCCACTAATAGAACTCTACTATCTCCCGATTATTCGTCTCAGAATACCGCATCTCCCGCCGGTGGAAACTCCTCATACGACCCCTAATGGTCGGGTCTCTCGGATCGCCTCATCGGCCGGGCTCATATGGCTTGGGCGCCCAACTTCATGCTCTCTCACACCTCCCAGCTCTTGTGAACCTCTAAGCTCAAGGCGGAGGTGGCCGAGGTTAAGGTGCCGAGGGAAGTTACTATAGCTACTATCCGGAAAGCAATCGGTACACCCGTCAAGAAACTTGGTCCCTGGAATTGGAGCTCCCTCCGTAGCCGATGGTCCTACCGACCGGCCACCCGAGGTCGAGTCCATGGAGGCGTAGCAGAACCAAACTCAAGGCGGCTCAACTCCTCAGTACTACGACGCCAAAGCCTCTAAGATGGCTCTCCCAGACCGACCTCACACCCCTACCGCATAGTGCTTTATTCACAAAAATCAACCGTTTGGGCTTTCTCAACCACTTAATACATTACTTTGAATTTGAAATTTACGGGTTGCCGTAGTGTAAAAGAAAACTACAATGCTTTATAAACACTGCTCTCCTAAGATCCCATTTAATACCAACTCTATGTTGGCACTCATCCCCTGCCTTTGTGTGTTATTCATACCCATGCTCCGACACCAACTTGTCACACCCCCACCCCTACTATACAGGTGGATCTGGCCACCCATTTAAACTCTCACTAATGCTTCCAAACTACTAGAGAATCTCGTGGAAGTAAAGCCTCATTGGGTTACGAAAATCAAGGAAAAATTATTTCTAAACATGCATTTTATAAAAATTTCTACAAAGATAATACCGATACAGACATATCCCAAAACCTGTATATACAGTTTACACTTTTCAAAATATGGCAACCAACACACTCTATCAAAGAGCCTCATGCTCATCACATTTTCACAAAACAAAACTATGTACATACATATGCTCAATTGTACAAATTCAAAGTATTTCCTTACACAAGTTATTTAATACAAACACTTTATACTGTAAGAAGGGTATCCTAATACGTGTACTCAACGTCCGCGTGCATGATGTACTTGAAAATAGTTTTAAAATAGGAAAATAATGAGATAAACGAGCTCTCGCCGAGCGTATGCTTTTATAAATAAGCTGCTTTTTTCTGAAAATATCTCAAACTCAGAAACTATATATTTTATGCTACATTTTCCAGAAACTTTGCTTGCTTTTGGCTATAAAGCTTATAAAACTTTTCATAACTTCTTGCTTATTTTTGCTTAAAAGTTTCTAAAACTTTTCATAAAATTATTTGCTTTACTTACTTTGAAAGTTTCTAAAACTTTTCATACTTTCATGCTTGTTTTTCGTTTAATTTTTTTAAAAAGTTTCTAAAACTTTTCATAAACTATTTGTTTGCTTGCTTTTGAAAGTTTTAAAACTCTTTTCATACTATGCTTCTTGCTTGCTTGCTTTAAAAAGTTTATAAGTTTCATTTCATAAACGCGGGAGCTCCGTTTCTCGACCGCTTGCTTTAAAAGTTTATAAACTTTTCATAAACATCTGTAGTCTCTGCCGACCGTGCCTGTTGCTTTTTTGCTTACCGCTGGTTGATTTCAAACTCAGATGAAAAAAAATGCTTATAAATCAAGATCAACCACTGGAGGCCTTTCTTGCTTACTGTACCCTAGTAAAACACGGGAGCCTAGGCTTCAACCGTGCCGGTGGAAGGACCTGGGTCCACATCACCTAGGTGGAAGGGCTCGCTCACTTTACCCTTTTCCCAGAAATATGGTGAAACACCTGGTCTACATCACCATATAATAGCTAGCCGCTAATCCTATATATACTCCAAGAAGTGCCACGTCCCCTTTAATATGCCACAGATGTGCGAACTAAGTTTGTCGACCTCATCACAAATCTAAAACGGATTTAAACGACGCCCTAACTTCACCGCCAAGACGCACTTTAATACCTCTCGACCTGAGACGCCTTAAAACTGGGGTGGATTTCTTTAAGGCATGTTTTATAAAATATAAATTTGCTTGCTTGTTTTTTTTTTTTTTTTTTTTTTAAATATGGTTTTACAACTCAAAACCATTGCTTGCTTTAAATATGGTTTAATACTTTAAAACCATTACTTACTTGAAATATGGTTTGATAATTCAAAACCAATGCTTGCTTACTAAAACTCATTGCTTGCTTGTTTAAAAATATGATTTACAATCAAAACCATTAAATACCAACGTAAAACAGTTTATAATAATACACTAGTATTTGAAAAATAGGTTTAAAACACTCACCTTTTTGTTTACCAAAACTTGAGCACGACTCCACAATTTTCCCGTCTTTGCTTTTAGCCTACACACTTAAACGAATACGGAGAAAACATTAATCGCATGCGTATAGCGTAAAACTTAACGTACTTCACATGAAAGTCACTTTAGGGTCACACAACATTCATATAAAGCTCAAACGAACACCATCTCGAAAGACAATAAAAAAGTTCCCTAAAAAAATCCACTCATTTTGGCAATTTTTTTTCCAACAGTATTCTCTGGACTTTATTACTTAAAAATTATTCAAATGGTCTTCAAAAATTATGAAACTCTCCAGATCAGTCCTTTATATATCCAATGATGGCCCTTAAATTTTCAATTTAAAATTAAGTTTCAAGGCCCTAACCACATAACACAAGCTACAACATTTTTGATGCCAAATTGTTAGTGTCACTCTAATCTACCTGGGTGTTATCCTGATTTCTCGGTCTTAACTCCATAAATCGGAACGATTTCTTCACTCATTTGAATCTACTGCTTCTATTGTTTCTTCTCCAATCGAATCACCCAATTTGATCACCAAACTCAAGTTATTATATTTTTACATCTGGGGGATTACTCAATTTGGTATAACAGAATCTCGCATTACAAATTAATTTCCTTTGAAAAATTTCTGGGCACTTTGGGGTTACAATTCGCATGCACTTCCTTCAGCTAACTTATTCCCCTAGAATTATATTTTACCCAGAATTTTGAATCACTCAATTTGGATGAGTGAAACTCAACTTATGGCCAAAACACTACAGCGATACCCAAAATAGAGCATAACCCGAGAGCTACACGAGCTCACCTTTAAGTCCGTATTTTGGAGCCTTAGAGCTACAATTTGCTCTTGGTACCTTCTATAAATTTGTAGCTCTATCTCTTATGGTTCTTTAAAAATTGGAATCACTTCATTTGGATGATTATAACTTAATTTATAGCCAAAACAAGAACAGGGGTTTTTACAAAAATTTTGACAGCATTTCCTTTGAAAACCCAACATTATCCTTTTTACAACCATTCCTCAAAACCAACATGGAATTTACCCAAAAAAACTCCACTACACTTGTATTGGTGATTTAGAACTTCTTATAACCAAACTTAGGTAAAACTAAAGAATTTTCATACCGAGGTCCACCTCAATCCATACCAAAATCCAAAATACACAAGATTCCATGGAAAACATATATGCAGCCCTTTTTCTCCTTCCTCTTCTTTCCTCTTCTTTCTTCTCTCTCTTTCCTACTCTTCTTTCTCCCCTTTTCTTTCTCCTAACTGTGAGCCCTAAAGTGTGAGAGACCAAAAATGCAGATTTTGTTTGTCTCACCTCTTTATATTCCCTCCTTTCGCCTTGCACTTACAATTTGGTCATCAATCACTCAAGTATTTGAAATCAACTTATGCTATTTTATAATGGCCTCCTCATCTTCTCATATTATTCCTTTCATATCCTTATTTGCAAATTACAACTTTACTCCCTTGTTTCTAAGACATCATTCTGCCTCAATCCATTTATCATTTCACCATTTCATCCTTAAAAACAACTTCTCAAAAAATATTACAATAACACTTGGTGCACATATTAATACTCCCTTACTTCGCTATTACACGTTACTCATACACCATCTCGACGGCCAAGCATAAAGACTCTCTTCTACAAAAAAAAAAAAAAAAAGAGTTATGGAATAAAAGAGGGTCCTGATCTATTGAGGTTAGTTAGTCTTCTATGTTTAGATAAAAGCCAGGGTCAGGGGAGATGACAATTTTGACATTATTTCAAAACTAATCAAAGCTTAATACCTCAGTTTCGTGGGAAGATGTTAGGTTGGTTCTCTAGAGTCGACACTGCTTTGACACTTCTGATTTTGCATAGCACACACCTTCTCGAGATGGTCATTGGACAAGGCTCATAACTTACGTACCGCAGTTTCCGGTTTTATCACTTCAATGATTTTGAAACCATTTTTGTGTAGATATATTTATAAATTTCATCCCTACTTTTGATTACTTCTTCTTCTTTCATTGCTAAGGGACTAGCAATGTGTCGATTGGGGGTGTGATTACTACCAAAATAGTGCTATTTTACACCCTTATTAATACAGGTTTTGAGCACTTTTTGTGTACTAATTAGCCTAATTAACCCAATTGGCATGTTAAGGACCTAGCAAAGCTACTAATCAAATTTTGTGGCAAGTTTTGTTGTTTTTGAAAGCTTTTTATACCATAGCTGCAAATCAAAAACTGTAAGAAAAAGAGTAGCTGCAGCGTATGAAAGCGGTTGTGGCCGCGAAATTTTCAACCCGCAAATTACCCTTTCCCCGCGCCTAATTGCCGACTTATCCCGGCTTTTTGACTTTTGACTTCCTTTGTCCCTTTTTGGTTTTCTTCTCGTTTTGTCCCCTGTAATAGCTTTTGTGTAACACCCCGTCCCGAGAAATGGCAGATGCTATACTTATAACAAGAAGTATAAGAGCACCACCGTCACATAAGAACATTTGGAGATTAAAAGACAGGAAATGAAAGTTTATGGAACCCGGAATTACGGTGATAAAACAAGTGCGACAATCGCTGCCAGCAAGGATTGCTTAAGATTATTAAGTTTCAGTAGACGCTATAATACAAATTTCATAAGTTAAGCAATCGTAAAATCAAAAGCATTTATGGTTATTTACAAATTAAAGGAAATGTTAAAAATAATAAAAGGAGAAACAAAAGCCAAACATTCATTCGTCTTCAAAAGGCTAGGGTTCACGTAGAGAGAAAAGGAAAAGGGAGAAAAGGAGAGAAAAATAGAGGAAAGAAGAGAGAAAGGGAAGAAAATTTATGGGTTGAACATGATGCGATTTTTTTCTTTCTCCTTCGCCTTTCCAGTTGGCCACAAGTGGTAAGTACAGAGAGGAAATAAAGGAAACCAATGTGTTGTTTTTAATCGAAAAAGTTAGGTTTGATGTTTTTCTACGCCTAATGCCTTGAATTTTCGGGTATGGATGTTAAATTGGTGGTATTTAAGGTTTAATGGTGCCGATTATTGTTATCAATTATGTTAAATGATTAGGTTAGGTTTTTGAAAAAGAAAGTAGGGAATTGTTAGATTTGATAGGGAATGTGTGTGATATGTTGAATTGGGTATAAGGCATCAGGATTGAGTGTTTAGAGTGAAAAAAAGCTGGGCTATAAACACATTCGTCATTTTTGGGCGCTAGCCTGCATGCAAAAAGAAATGCCCTCGTTTTTCTTAGTTTTTGACCAGCTTTCGATTTTCGCCATAACTCGCTTCATTTTGATCCCATTTCTAGTGATTCAAAACGTTGCAAAATAGACTTCTAGGGAAAATTTATCTTGAAGGTGGAAGTGCGTGCAACAGAACCTTAGCACCCAAAAATTTACCTCAAAGTAGGCCATGTGTGCTTTCATCAGTCTGCCCTGGTACAGGAAATGATCTGTTTTCTCCTGCTTCTGACCATTTGTCGTGATTTTTAACCATAACTTGCCTATTTCTGATCCGATTTGAGCATTCAAGTTTCGTTAAAATAGACTTCAGGAAAAATTTATATTATGAAGTTCTGCCAAATAATCGCAAGCGCTTCATAAATTGTCGTAAAGCTGAGCTAAGGCGCGATTCCTGCTCGCATCTAGATGTAAACACAATAACTCAGGTTATGTGGTTGAGGGCTTAGAGAAGGAATTTTAAGTTGAAAATTTAAAGAGATGTCATTGGATATATAAAGGACTGATCTGGAGAGTTTCATAAATAAATTTTGCAAGACCGCTTGAATAATTTTCTTTTGAGTCATAAAGTCTATAGAGTATTGCCTGAAAAGCGTCAGCCAAAATGAGCGGTTTTTAGTGCTTAAGGGTAATCGGTTCATTTGGCTTTAAATGAATGTGTATGGATTAAAATGGAAGCAGGACAATGTATAGTTGTATTTTCTTGAAAAAGGTGAAAAGGACTATCGGACGGAAACGGAATTACCCGAAGCAAGCTGGATTGAAAGGAACCTGTGGAGTGAAAAACTGATATTTTGAAAATTGAGTTTAAAAGTGAATACTCATGTTAAACTCGAAAAGTTTAATGGAAATGTTTATGTAAAATGTTAAGGCATATGGAAATGTTTTTATTCTTGATCAATATATATATATATATATATATATATATATATATATATATATATATATATATATATATATATATATATATATATATATATATTAAATATGTATGCATCTGATAAAGTATTATGAAAGTTTTAAACTCTGTGGTAAAGAATGCATATGTGTTTTAATGATAAAGTAAAGGATTTAAATGTATTTTATAAATATATTTTGAATAAATGTTTTACCGATGGTTGGCCATCCTAAACCCCCTTATGATCTGTTATAATCGATATCTACCGAGGTACCTTAAGCTGCAAGGATTTGTATGTAAAATTATAGGTTACTAACTCGAGTGGAGGTGCGATTAGGTGCTCCAGGAGTAATATCCTACACGTGATAAGGTGCTATGACCTGAACCCTATGCAAAGCGTGAGTTTCTCCCGCAGCGTAGTGGTTATGGATCGAATGTGACTGTCTCTCACCGTCGGCATTCTAAAATCGTTCGGCAGTTTATTCCCCGGGTTCCCATCAAAGAAAGAAAGAAAGAAAGAAAGAAAAGAAAGAAAGTTTGAGGCATAAATGTTTAAGGCATAAATGGATTTTAATACAAGTATTTATTATCGAAGAAAGAAAGTTTAAGGCACAAATGCTTAAGGCATAAATTGATTTTAATTTATAAGTATGTATTATTTTTATATATACTGTAAATGTTATCTTAATGAAAATGTACACTCACTCGGCTCTTTAGCCTTATTCTTTTCCATATGTTTCAAAAACATTTTCAGGACCTAAGACAGGTGCGCCGCAGAGTACCCTCCCGCATGCTGAGTCAGTCATCGAGAGACGACGAGCGTGAACCGTATTGTATAAATAGTTTGCATATTTTATATGTCAAATAGTTTGTCATGTATATATGCATATACGGATATATTTTGAAAAGGAACTACTTAGGTGGCTTCCGCTGTCCCGCCTCAAGCCCCAAATCTTTTTTATAAACTGCATGGAATTGAAGAAGTTTTGAATGTTTTTGATGATTGGAAAGGAATAATGTATATGGTATATATATTGTGTTTACTGGAAGGCGATTTGAGAAATTCTAAACTGAACAAAATTGAAAGATGTCGCTTTTTAAATGCTTATGCATGTATTTGTAAATTTGGGAAAGTCCAAAACGTAGGGAAACTCCGGGTCTAATTCTTCTGAAAAATCTAAGTGTTTGTTAAAAAGAAAAATTTTTACCACTTCGCCTCGCATTATTTTCTAAAGATATGTAAAGATTGTAAAGGGGTTCGCTTCTATGGATTTTATTCGATAGTTTTGAGAAAAGTTTCTATCCATTGAGTGCCGGAGGTACCCTGCCCAAAGCGAGGTTAATCCTGGTCGGATCCTTCATTTTGCTTTTGTTTTTTTGGTATTTTGTATTTGGGGTTTGGCTATAAAAGCCCCTGCACAAGACTTTGTGCCTTTATTATCACTGTTTTTGGGAAGCTTGCACAAGAAGCTCCCTAAGGCTTCTCATTTTCTTTCTCTCATTTTCTTTCCACTTTCTCACTAGCTAAACACCCTCCGAGGATGAGTGGCTAGAACCTCTTTCTCTTTGAAGAAGAAGGCTATTGGGTAGGGGATATAAGGCAAATGAGGATTTTCCATGTTTTAACGGAGGTATTTTTTACCATTTATGGTTTCATTCAAACGTCGGCTTTAATCCCTTCGTGTCAAGTTCAGAGAGGACGCGATTCGATAAGCTGGGGGTTCATCGGGATGCTTATCATACATCCATCGACATCCGTTAGTTATCATCTATGGGTTATTGAAAGGCTTATCTGCTGGATGTTTTTATTTTCTCCAAATTTTAGTTCGATCCTCGATTCAATCTTTTTTAAATGGTCGGTGATTGTAAGCTTTTGTGGTTCATTGTATGCTTATTGTTAGATACAAAGTGATATTCATTAGTTATCATTTATTAGTTGTTGAAAGTGAGTCAAGGTGATGTTGTCATCGATCGAGACCATCAATAGAAGTAAATACCAAGTTTTCAAAGATATTTATTTGTGGTTCGGGCTTTTATAGAGCCATTACGTGAAAGATCCTGCTCGAATTGGCTATAGGTCATCCTCCCCAACGCGAAGAAAATGGACCCGAGAACCCCTCAATGACCTTTAGAACCCAAATCCAGTAGTCTGACACTTCAAGGAGACTTATTTTACATTTTATTTTATTTAACTTTCAATTTCCAAACATTACCCCTCACCATTTTTATCAATCCCCAAAATCCAAATTGAATTCACCATTTTGGCCTTAACTGCAACTCATTTGTGCGAAGAAAACTCATCCCTGTGTTCGACCTTAGAGCCACTATACTGCAGTAGCCATGCTACCGCATAGGAGGAATTAGGTTTATAAATATTGCTCGGGAGCTCCGACCACCTCTCGTGCCAACTAATTCCAATAGCCATAACAAATTTTTGCAAAAGAACATTAGAATAAAGCAATAGTCTGGGGTTATACTAGAACAAAGGCACAAGATTTATGAACATACTAGCTTCACCGACTGGACAAAGTTGCGGTTATGTATTAGCATGTCGTCGTCAGCCACCTGCTTAAGATCTTCCCCTTACAAGCATGTGTGGACCGAGGACGGCGATATTTCTCACCCCTTCCCGCCCGCACAACTACCGGCGATCCCGGCGCTGTCGACATATAGTTGTTCCATACGTGGGCTACCGGATTCGCCCGGGTTGAATGGCTTCTAGCGACGATAATCTCGACACCTTCTGCCTGCTAGATCGATATCCATGTGGGAGCCCGGCCCCTGGAGGAACAAGAATTCGAAGAAGAAATGATTCTCTGAAGCAAGACCAACTCGCACCTTATCTGGGAAGACGAGCCTTGCTTGGGCGCAGCAACCGATTCGAGGAATGCTCTCTGACCCCGCATGCTAGGACTCCTCATAAATCTGCCGAGAGCGCACCCTCCGGTATCGACGCCATGAAAGCCCATCCCAGACGAGTCCATAACAACTATCGCCTACCTATCCAAACCCTCGCCGGTTGGGTGTTGATCAGCCTCACTAACCACCTCGAGGGTAGCATCAGTTGCTCGCTTGAAGCTAGCGCCTCGCTTATGCTTCCATGCGTTGAGTTGGCGGACGGATCACCCATCTCGCCCCCTTCGCCAGCAAGGCGGCGGCTAGATATTAGGCAAACCTGCGACAAAATCTTCCACCCCCTCGCTCTGCGCCGGGCCGCTCAAAGCAAGGCACCCGCCTTCCCTTTCTTAGATGTTTGGGGCGTGGATCATGAACCCTTTTTTTGTAAAGGAAGACGCTGAGACTCGACACCCCTATCAACCTTCTAAATGCTTGGGGCGTGGCCGCAATCCTCTGAAGCCAGTGAAGCTGCTCAGACGAATCGACACACCACTCCCGACCAACCACCTCGGTCTCAGAAGTCTGGGCTAGAGAAGAGCTGCCCGAGGCTAAATTCAGAAGGTTGGCAATAACGTAATGCTCGCCCTCCACTATTTATGTGGGAAGAGGGCGTGGAATAACTAGAATAATTTAGGGAGAGGGACTGTGACTCAACTCATGAAGATTCCTTCGCCGCTAAGAGAATTTGACGCCGGTCTCCCGCCACAAATCCCAAAGAATCCCCCACCTTTCTCGCCGCCCTCTCCACCTAGTTTACCGTGGCCTACCCTCCCGCTTTTCCCACACCGAAAAGTACTGGCCGCGAAAACACGAGGGACGCACCTAACAACAACATACAAATCCCACAAATACACCTGGGAATGACATTGATTGGTTCAAAGCAAATAGGAGGTCAGGGGAGCCCGGGGTCTCATACCAAGGTCCTCTAACCAAGATCACACCCCTTCGCCCTGGCCTTAGGGCGCAGTCAAGGTCCCATAACAAATCGCAGCCGAAAGTGCTCGGCCAACAGTGGATAGCTCGCCCGTGTGCTACTTCAAGGTGTAACAAAGCTGCACTCTACCAACGAAATATATCGTGACGTCCCTCCCTTTCATCGATAAGTGGTACATCCGGATCATCCGACAACTCAAAATCAATATTGTCAGGAATTTGGCAGTAAGACTTCAACTCCTCAATGGACAGAGAAGAAATGATGCCGCTGTAAGGCGACCGTAACAAAAAACAAGGCTTACTGTAGATAGGGAAGACAAATTCTAAAAGACTATCCACAAAACACGCAACCCTACAGCGAAGTACTAGTAGAAGCTCTTGAACGGAAGGGAAACAAGAAAATGGCAGTAACGACAGAGCTGCAAACCACCACACTCCCTAAGTAGAAGGTGTCTAGCACCTACGGGCGCATTAAATGCACTGTTGACTCATCACCCTTCCAAACGATTTGAATCCTGGCGACGCTTCACTCACTAGGGCATAGTAAACGAGTGTGGGGCTGTGCCCGTGAGCCCTGTGCCAGTGGACCTGCGTTCTCCCCAATGGACCCGACTTCTCGAATAACCAAGTTAGTCCAAATAGAACCGTAAGTGTGAGACCCAGAGAAAATCCTAATTTTCTCAAAAATGGTAAAATGATAATTTCAATCAAAAGCTGGAATTTTCTAGATCTCGGATGATGAAACGGACTTCACCATTGGAATCCTATCACGAAATCTAGCTACCATGTCAAATTCCGGCATAAATGTAATTTTCACAAGTTGGCAAGAACAGTGCAAGGTAAAGACACTTGGCATTTTGAGTGGCTCAAGAGGTACCACGTGTCATGTGCAGAGTTAGTCAAACATGGCTCGGCGGCGCTATGGGTGCACACATGCGATCATGCCATCGAGGAAAATCGAAAGTGTGTGGATAAGAAGAGATAAGGTGTAATCCCACGAGCCAATAGAAATTTGATGATGTGGCATGAGAGGACAAGTCCTTTTCGATCTGCTCCAACCGGTTCTTTGGGGAGAAGCAAAATAGAGAGAGAAAAGGAAAGAGAGAGAAAGGAAGGGATTTTTAAAGAGAGGCTCCAACTTCTCTCTAAATTTCCCGGCGATCGGACAATCGATTTCTGGAGAGGTAAGAAGCAAAGTTGCTTCCCACGGCAAGAGCTACGCCCTCGCATCTGCTTTGCTGAAGTTTCTCACAAACCCGTATGCCTTTCTCCCATTTTATTTATTTCATGCTATTATGATCATATCAATTTGATGGTGTGGAGGCCGTGAGCGCCAGTTAGTCATCCCAAAACTGACCGAAATGCTTCGAAATTTTGGGACCCGTTGGGATAAAGATCGACTAATTCCTAAGTTGTATTTCATCCCTGGATGCTTTACATGTAAAGTTATATTGTGGTTTTTGGTGTTGTGAGGCCTGAATGGTTATGGATTTCTGCCCAAAGAAGTGGAACCGAGGTTACGAAGGGGCTATCCACGTTTTATCAGTTTTTGGGGACCGTTAAAAAAAACAAATTCCGCTTGCTTCGTTGGACCGAAAAATGTCCATGTGTGTTATTTGCATAAAATTCTTGCTTTAAAATGAATGGCTTGAATTGTGTGGAAAATATTATGTTAATGCTTACTGAATTTAATGTGTTAATATGATGTTTGAATTATATGAAAAATAATCGTGGTGTGAGCCACTGAAATTGAATTGTTTATTGCCGCCCATGTGAGCTAATTTTGATGTTATCAAGTATTGAATAAAATAACATGTTATAGTATGTAAATCTTTCGTCAATATATATACGATTTTTATATTTGCATGCGTTGTATGAAAATGACATAACGCATTTCATACGCACCGTGGCAACCTAGATCAATAAAGGAGCGCATTTGATACTTAAAGAAAAAATGAAAATTGTCACAAAGGAATTTCGGGCGAAGATTCTTCCGTTAATCGCTTTGGTGAGTCGGGCCCAACGCCATCTCTGGGCCGGACCCACGACCGTTTCAAGAATTACCAAGCAATTCACCCTGGTGGTCAGTCTAATGTATTTCACCGAAACTCGTGAAGATGTTTGAGAACAAAAACCTTTTGTTTTGAAAACAATGTTTTCTCATACTGCTTAGGCACGTGAGGGAGTCGGGCAAGTGGTCTGAGATGGGAGCGTGGTGAGTCACATTCCATATCATGTAGATATTCAAATAAAGATCACGTATTTTGAACACATGGCTGCCATTACATATGCACTTAGTGTGAAAGAACCCATGTAGATTATCACTATCGCACGCTTCTCACCCTATCCAGGTATAACATTATTTCGTGCACAGTGGAGTTCTGGGAAGACTATATCACACTAGAGGTCGCTGAGAAGAAAGCCGGATTGTGACTTTGATATTATTTTTTGTAAAATATGTATTAAAATTCTTAATTTTAATATATGTTTGTATTAAGAGTGATGTAACAACTCTTGAAACTATTGTGATATAGTTGGATGTATTTTTAAAGGAGTATGCTTGCAGGGTCAAGGTGACAATTTTTACTCATGTGCGGGGGTCCTCACGATATAAGACACACAGCTCTCAAGCAGTTGACGTTTATTAACTGGGACCCTCGAATTGGGGCCACAAAGAAGGGCCGATTCATTCTAGAATACATCAAACGCCATAACCCTTGTCCCAAGGGGTTAGTCCGCTTTGATGACCGATTAGCTGAGCACGATAAAAATAAGGCAAGAAAAAACACAAAAATTTCCAGAAACACAATTTCATTAATTACACCAAATGGCGTTCATAATTACATAACCCATCCCGGCCGAAACTTAGCTTAAGACACTACATAACCCATCCGGCTGAAAATCGAGCCTAAGATGCCACTACATAACCCATCGGGGCCGAAACTCGAGCGCCAAGAAAAAGAAGAGAGAGGAAGGGAAGACAGGGCCTAAGAAAGAAGAAGAAAAAGTCAAGAAGAGGCTAAGAGGATAAGATATAGAAAGGAAAAACCCTACCAGAGGCTAAGAAAGAAGATATGAAAAGAAAAAGCCCCGACCGCCTCTAATAGTATGATTACAGCACCTATGCCAAAGTAAAGGGGTATATAAGGGGGCTTATCGTTGAACATGGATATATAAAATTCCATTTTAGGTTCCGCACCACCCAAGGGGACATATAAGGCTTGAAAATATCCCTCCAAAAACAAATTAGCACGCTCCGGGGCCGCGAAATTCCTCAGAGCGTCGGGCCGACTGGCCAACTTCACATTCAAATTCTTTGCACGTGCCCGACACCGGGTAAAGAACTCCAGAGCGGCCTAGCCATAAACATTTACCAAAAACTCAAAACCATCCAGTGGAAAAAAAGAATTCATTACCCTGTAGCCTTTTATAAGAGTACAAACCTGTGAGAAACCCCAATAGCTGTATTAAATGTGTTACCAAAAATAGAAAATCCCATGGAAACGTACACGTTGGAACAAGCAAGTATTAACGGTCCCCCGTTCCCAAAGACTACTAGGTCAAGAATAAGGTATTTTTCCAACCGCACCCATCTCCCCAAATGGAAAAGTGTGGGCATCATGGGTACCATGGATTTTGCCCATCATCCCTATTCAAGGCCCGTACTGATCAAAGTTTCACAAGAGCTCAAGTATCCTCACACGAACATGGATCTGAACCATAGCCTGAACCCCGATTCATGGACTATCCGATCACATCAAATGCTTATAAGATTTATTTCCCATACATATCCTCTTCTTGTCGGTTGCCGTCTCTAACCAATAATTTCTCGGCTGATCCCTCGCAACTTAATAACACATCCTCCCACAAACCACGCACGTAACCACCCTTAGGATGATCAAATGATCCTTGAGGCAGAAGATTCAGATGACTTGGCTATCTAAAAGGAAAAACAGTTGATGCGCAAATAAAGCACCTTCTTCCCTTCTATTTTGGAAACTAATCACTCATTTTCCATGAGTCAGATCTCTCCTCCTTCACAACAAGCATGAATTTAATAACATAAAAGGTATGTGAAAATACACCACTAAAAAACTGACATTGATGCTTTCTATTTCTCTCGCTCTAACCCAAGACGGGAGAAGCCTGGCGACACACCACCGCCTGCCTTGTTTGTTTCAGAGGTCCTTGCTGCAAAGCGATGCCTCCGACGACCCGGTAATCTGCAAATTCCAGAGACAGAGACAATCTGCTGACTTATTTGCGGCTGTGATTGATGGGGCTTTCGGGAGCGATAAAAATTCGATCAAACAAAAAGCCATCATATCAAATACTCTTCTGCTTATATGTTTATATATGAATTTTAGGTATTCTATATATTTTTTTATTATAAAATGTATGTATTTTGGGTCGATCATTTTTGCTATTAACTTGATCAAAGTTTTTCACACTTTTGATTTTGTATTTCTATTTATTGTATTGCTAATATGAATTAATAAATTTATCTATTTCAAAAATATATTTTTATGATTATAAATATTTTAAAAAACATTTACAAAAAATATTTGAATTAATAAATGAACATACATGAAAACTTGTATTAATAAAAACCTAAAAATAAATATTTGTATGATAATAAAAAATATCTACACTTAAAAAAAAAATACTTACAACAAAATTTGAATGAATTAATAAACATTTGTATTATAAAATAATTATTTTTTGATTATATAATATTTTTAAAGAATATTGACAAAAATATTTGAATAATTTGAATTTTAAAAATATATCATATTTTTAATAATTTAAATAAAATAAATAAATATTTTAAGAAATATAAATAGATATTTTAGGCATATAAACAATATTTTAAAATGGTTAAAAAAAAAACACTTTCTAAAATTATTTCCAAACCATTCAAAGTATTTTAAAAGTTTTTAAAGCTTTTACCCTTCAAAAATATTACTAACATATATTTTTAAAAATATATAAAAAATATTTTTAGACTCAACCTTAAAAAAAAAAAGACTGCTAAACTAGTATGTTAACTTAGAGAATTAATTTAGTCGAGGGGCTTCGATTTTGTCCTAAATTAATAAATATTTTTAAATACCAATATAATCATTAAAACTATACTATCGTGCTTAACTTTTAAACTTAAACCGTAACTAATAATTACGATTCAACTTAAAAAGCTTTAAACCGTCAAGCCACTAAACACGATTTTGATGAAGACACGTTTGTTTAAACATTTAAAAAAATATATATATTAAAAAAAAAATGTATTATCTTGAATTGATACAAAACTCTTGATCCCTCACCATAATGACGCGGCGCTTCCACACCTCAAAACCACTATCTCCACATCCGAAGCACGTGAAAAGAGACACTCAAACATTTATATTATATTTTAGAAAATATTATTCATTTTACAAATTACCACTAATATAAAATGCTATAATTTAATAGACAAAATTTTATAGATAACGTGTACTTACTAGATGATTTTCAATAATAAAGCTAAATATATATTATAAATTAAGTTTATATAACTCTTCATTTCTTTGTTCCAAAAAAAAAAAAAAATTCTACTGCTTCTCTATAAGATTTTCATTATTTATGGAACTTCCTCCATCATTTTTCTATTTTCGTTTTCGCTCTTGCTTCACACTCCACCAAATCTCTGCAATTTCAAAGCTCTCCGATTTGCACGATTCCAATATCTCCTCTTCGTACAGGTAATAATTGTGTATGAATTCATTCTTTGGTATTTCGTCAATCAGTTGATTGTTTTTTGTAATTGAATCGGCCGTTCTCGAAAATGTGGATCATTATCCTTATTCAGGTTCTTCACATTTGCTTTTATCACAGTCTGTGTTCTAAGCATTAGTTCCTGTTTGTTTCAATGGATGTATGTTTTTTGTTTGGATTTGTTTTTGTGTGCGCGTATTTCCTTTTTATTGTTTGTTTGTAATTTTAGTTTGAATTGTTGCGAAGTTTAGGGTTAGCGATTTGGTTTTTAGCTCTATTTATTTTTACTGTTTCAGAGTTCTTTTGGTCGTTTGGGAATGGTAATCTTCTTAAGCTGCTCGTTTGTTACTAATAAATTTTGAGGAAAAGCAAGGGAGTAAGGAAGAATTCAATTAAGATTTTATTTTTTCCTTTGGGTTCTCCGGTATTGCATTTTCTCAGCAACCAGACCTATGCAAGAGCAGTATGTTTCTTATCGTTAATAATTATGTCGGATTCGCAATCTCTCGGAAGGAGTTGTTCGTACAAAGTGTTATAGTTGGAGAAATTCATGTCACTTCATTTCGTCGATTTTCATAATCTATAAGGAGGGAGAGAATTATAACGATTTTTCCCATGCTAGAATCAGAGCAGGATGGATATCTGAAAATAAGACAGGGGAGACGTATAGATAAGTAGAGGAGTGCTTAGGGCTTTTGTGTAGTGAACATGTAACAGACAAATTGAAGGTAAGGCTTTAAGTTTGAAATGTAGGTCCAGGTTATGCTGAATGATATGGCCAGGCTTTTAAAGTTGATTTGAAAAGAAAAAGAACTATAAATGCCTAAATGTTTAAGAGTTTGAGGAAATGCCTTTGAACCGAAGGACCAGTAGCTTATCACATTCATTGAGCCCAACTCTCAACAGTACTTCATGGTCTTCTTCTCCGGTTTTCATTTCTTTCACCTGCCAAAGAGAAATGATTCTGCTGTCCTTTTAGTCTTCAAAAAGGAAATTATATCCTTTATTGAAGGTGAAATTGGATTAGAAATCTTGAAAGTTGGTTCCATTATGAAATAGTATCAGATTTTACTGTTATATATCATATTCTGGCAGTCGGTAATGACGTTCAAAGTCAAGCCAGGATACATTTTCTTTTTTAATTTGATTACCTAAACACCGATATCTCTTAGTATCATGGCCTGCTGCCCTTCTAAATCTTCATATGTAAGTCTTAGGCAAAATCCCTGTTTATCTTTTTGTATATTTTTAAGAAAGTAGCATGAGTGTTAAGTGAATAAGTTTTTAACTATCAAACTGGTAGTTCCCTTCTTCTTTTATAGATCTGGATTGCTGACCTTTTAACTTCAATCGTCCAATGTCAGAAGAATTCACAATTAACAACGCCTTGTATGGTGGGTTTTAATGACTAAATTGTGATTTCTAAGTTATCTCTCAGAAAGTTGTGTGTTTTTACCTTTTCCATCTTCTTTTTCATTCATGTTATTTTTGGCTTTAAATTGGTTGTGTTTGAACTTTTGTTCTTTTAAAGGTCTGAAACCTTGTTAAGAGATTAATTTATATTATTTTTCTCATTTGCTTAATTGCAGGTGAGAGTTTAGTTTTGATCATTCTGTGCCTCAGCATTGCTGGATGCCAAAATTTTCTCTGCCAGTTGGACAATGCAATTTGAAGAAGAGTTACAGAAAGAAATGTTGATTTTAATGTTTCATGAGTTTGAGAAATATGCTGTTTTATTGTAGCCTCATGGAAGGCCTAGTAAACATTTAATCTTTCATTTGTTGTGCTTCTCCAAAGTCCGTGAATCTCAGCTTGCAGAGCCAAAAAAGGCTTCCCATACATACAATTACATAAGAACTCAAAACTATTGTTAAATGGCAGAAGTTGATATGGAAGTAATCAAACATGAGGTATGGTATTTATGCTGTTTTATGAAGCGTTGCATCTGTATTCATGTTCCTTATGAATGTAGATTTAAAGTTTATACCAGACCACTTTGTTTTTAAACTTGTCCCCTTTTTTGTCACTCTTATGTAGTGAATTTGTCAGTAATTATTGAGGATAGTGTTTTCCTTTTTATCTTCGGGTACTCACTCAGTGTTTTACACTTAGATTAGCTGTTGTCAAAAACCTCAATGGATGTACTTTCATCAATCAAGCTGATCCCAAATAATCGAGGGAAGGCTCGCCTTGATCCTATGGTCTAGCAAGACCTTTGTCTTGTTGTTGCCTTTGATGTATATTTGTCTTAATTGTTGGTCTTGACCCTATTCTACATTGTTACTTTTTTTTTTCATTTGCCTACTTGATGTTGGCAGTAATATTAGGATCTTGTAGAACTTGAAATCACTACTTTTGCATTATCTATATTTTACTCTGTTGATGGATGCCCCGATATATATTTGCTTCTGTTCATGTGTTTTTCCTGGTAATATGGTCTGGTAGGACTGACCCTAATATGCTGCCTCAGTTGCTTCTTGATTCGATATAAAGATAAATATCCCTATTTAGTTTTTGTGGTCTTTTAGGAGTGGCTGATGATTTTGAAGCTACAATAAGTCAATGACACTTCTATACGTTCTCAGATGATGAAGTCTTACATCTGGCTCCAGACTGTTGATGGTTCAATCCAACAAGTAGAACAAGAGGTGGCCATGTTTTGCCCCATGATATGTGATGAAATAATACAAAAAGGCATGGGTTCTTCAAAGAACAATGCTATAATTCTTCCACAGAGAGTTAATCCTGCCATGTTGAGCTTAGTTCTTGATTACTGCCGGTTTCATCAAGTAATAGGACGCTCAAACAAGGTTTTACACATGTCTAACTTGTCATTTTCTTTTGTTGATTAGATGTTCTTTTACCAGGATTTATAGCAGGTTTAATCTTTCTCATACTTGATGACATAGTATATAGGCCTAGTTTGAATAGCAAAGCTATATTTGAACCTCTGGCCATTTTGGGCATAGGAGCGGAAATCTTTTGATGAGAAGTTCATGAGAATGGATACAAAGAGGCT
>JAEQBH010008401.1:0-100166 GCA_016808115.1 Tetrastigma voinierianum
ATTAAAATGAGTGAAGAACCATTACCACTTATGGATTTAAGACCCAGAAATCGAAAAAATTCATGGGTGATCCAATGAGCCGGGTATTGGACTAGTTTGGCATTAAAATGTCGTAATTTAATTTTGGGTGTGATCCAAATTGATGATCTGAGAAGAAAGTAGAACCATAGCTTAAATGAGTGAAGGAACCATTACCAATTTATGGAGTTAAGACCCCAGAAATAAAAAAATTAAAAATGATCCAATGAGCTTAGGCATATCGACTAGCTGGCATTGAAACGCCGTGAATCGAAGCCTCGGGTTATCCAAATGATGATTCCAACTCTACTGAAAATAGAACTCCTGTGGAATAATGATCATAATATGTGATTTTTATCTTATTTGAATAGCTGACGAGGAGAAAAGCTTGCATTGAAGTCGATTCTCAAGATTGGAATCAGTGTTTACGATTTTTGGTTTGTTCTCAAATTATATTTCTAAAATATTTGAATAATTACAAATTGATTTGAATTTTGGAAATGATTGACAAGAGTGCATATTGATTTGTGTTTGAAATGATTTGTTTTGGGTTATTTTTGAGACAATTGCTTAGAAACGAATTTACAAGAAAATTTCATGAATGTGAAAATATTCTATTTGCATACAAATGGCAGTATATATATATATATATATATATATATATATATATATATATATATATACTATTGTAAATTGTATTTAATGATTTTTAATGCCCTAAAAGAATGTGTTAACCGTTAGAATTGAAGTTAAGGATAAATTGGCAGGTATACTAATAAGAGTCGAACAAACGTATTATATTGTGGCATACCGATCCATAGAACTCAATGGGACAATATTCGTAGTAGTATACACCAACTCGAGTACTACATATATATATGTGTTTTAGTGTGTTTGGGTTCTAGTTTGTACTTAAATAGGTGGTGCTTTTGCTTCATACCTAATATTTGGTCTCTATCTTGATATTTCAAAAATGGTGCAAAGCTTGAGACATGTCGAGGGGTCAAGATGAGAAATACAAAATCATGCCTCTAACGGCACGATGTCGAGGTCCAGTTTATCAGCCAATTCAGTTCAGACCATCCAACGTCGCAACGTCACCTAGAGCTGTTTGCCAAAATTTTTAGAATAAAAACGAATTTTGAGAAAAGAGGAGGCGCGGACGACGCATCTAACGAAGAGGAGAGAAGTGAAGAACCGATCATAACAGTTCCTTTGTTTCGATTTACTCTTTCCTCGTCTTTTTTTTTATTGTAATCTTTATGGATCCTCAAAACACATGATGTATTATTTATCGATTATGAACTAATCCTTAGGTTAGCTTTGTGTGACCTTAATCTTGGATTGATGGATTTGCAGACTCTATATATTCGCTTACTTCTATAATTTATCAATGTTCTTATCTCATATGAAATCATGCTTGTGTACTCTGATCATCAGGTGATGTTGGGCTTAGTTTCAAGACTATATATCAGATAAACCCTAGGGGGAGAGCATGAATGGGCATCGGATAATCAATCAGAGAGTAGAGATAACATGATTTGATGCACAACAAGACTCACCATCAGTAGTCAGAATGATGTCATACTATCAACCTAATATGACTCACTCGAGAGAGATTGATGCATATAAAAGATCAACCTCAGAATCAATAAATGCAAGTGATATAACTAAGTTAAGTTTCAAATATCCATCAACCGTTGATTGGGTGAAGTCAAAACCTCAGATATTTGCACTTAATTGCAAAAAATACATATCTATCGCCTTTAGTAAATTACTTAGAGAGAATCTTATGACGGGTTGATAGATCTAAAGATAATATTGGGGTAAATTAGTTCATAAGAAGCTGACACCCAAAACCCTTTGTGGGATGACTCCTTTGACTTATCACTAATAGATCAACAGACAACCTCAAGCAGTGCAATTTCAGGCGAACAGTGGATTTTTTTTTATATAGTAGTTCGTGAGGTCTTAGTTAGTCCCTAATATAAGCATGTCGTCAACGTATAAACAAATGACAGACAGGCGAGTTATTTAACTTTATATAAATGCATTTATCAACATCATTAACGGAAATCCATTAGATATCAACACATGATCAAATCTATGCTACTATTGGGTGCTTGTTTTTTACCGATAACCATTCAACTAGCTTCAAGTACAAAACGTTTTTCTTCTCATCTCTAGAACCATACACCTTCAAAGTGATCCATATATAATTTCTTTTTCGCTCCATTCATAAAAGGCATGTCTTAACATCCATATCCGTAATTAGGTTATGAGTCAGATAAAAATAAATTAACACCTTAACGAAAGTACAAATCCTTAATACTCATGAGCAAAAGTCAAAGTAATTTACATCTTTCTTTTGTTTAAAACCTTTAGCAACTAAACGTGCCTTATATTTCTTAATCAATCACCATATGATTTTAATTTCCTTTAAAGATCCATTTACAATTCATAGTTTTAGCACCGTGAGGCAAGTCTAATATTTCCTGGGCATGGTTATGCATTATCGTTCAATTTCACTATTAATGGCCTCTTCAAAGGTGTGCACTAGATGAAGCTCATAGCCTTTATAGGACTTAGGTCGCCATCAACCAGAAAAGTGTAAAGTCGCCACCAAGATTAGTTTTCTTTTCCTTTCCTTTTGATTTTTCTCATTTAGTTCGCATGATCATCACTCACTCTGTATTTCTTGAATTACAGCTGTCATTATTTCAAGAAAAATATTTTCAAAGAAGAAGTATTCTTAGTCTACTATAGAGTTTACTCATTAGGCTATTATTTTGACTAATGACAAGAAACCTATATGCAAACACTATTCTCTACACATAAATCAATAAATACCAAAAGGTTTTAGATCTAATTTTCTTTCTTGGTTATGGAAGAAGTACTTTTAAGCAAACACCCCCACACACTTTAGGTATCCAATGCGTCAGGTGTATATCCTTCTAAACTAGTAAGGAGTTCATTTACTAGTCTTCTTGTAGGGTATTCTATTTTGAATATGACAAAGGAGAGACAGCTAGGCTCCACAAGTTCAAGGATGATGCCTTAACTAATATTAACATGGTATATCTAATTCCTTTTATGGTTTTATTTTTTTCTTCAACTACTCCATTAGATTCATAGGGGAATAAGGAGAGTTGTTTCATGTATAATTCCATGTTCCTCACAGTGAGCTGAAGGGGTTGACTCATTTCCAACCCTATCGAATCTAAGTTTGATTTTCACTTAGTTGCTCTCATCATTTTTATATCAGATGAAAGTATCCATTGCTTCATCTTTGTTTCTTAGAAGATACACTCTTGTATATCTTGAGTAGTCAACTGTAAAGCAATATATAAAATCTTTACCACTACTTTGTTTATGTTTTTCAAGTCTCCCTAGGTCACTATGAATCAAATTTAATAGTTTTTACTCTCTTTTCTATCGGTTTGTGTTTCTTTTGCTAGGTTTTAGATTCTACACATACTTTCACATTTTCCAAGGTTTTATGACAATGGGAATTAAACTTAATTCAACCATTTTCTTAATATAAGAGAAGTTCACATATCCTAATCTACCATGACAAACATCACATGAAACAACTATGTAAGCAGAAGACGAAGATGCTTTATTCTTCAAGATTTCTGAAACATTCAACATATAAAGTTATTCTGTTACAATAACCCTTCCCAACAAAAGAATCATTCTTTGTTAACATTATTTTTGTTTGATTTAAACAGAGATCGTAACCTCTCGTCTTCCCAAGTGCAGACAATCAAACTAAGTTCCAAACGAATATCCGACACACCCGAGAACACAAGCTTAAGGGAAAGAAATTTTTAAGAGGTTAGCTTGAGGAGAACTTTCCCTCTGCCAATCATCGGGGATGATCTTGAATCGCCCATGAACACTTGTTCCCCTCCTTCCTTCACCGTGGTGTAGGAAGTGAATGCACTTATGTTGCCACAGATGTGCCTATGCTCCCAGAGTCTACTATCCGGGCCCTTCATATATATTAGTGACCATGCTCATCTCGAGGAGACTACCACGCACCACCGGCTTGCCAAATTTGCTCTTGGCTCGACTTCTCAAGTCTCTTTCAAGGCGGTATTAACTGAGGTGCATGGTGTCCGTGCTTGCTACACAAACAAGCAATTACCTTTTTTTAAAGGATTTGGACCATGTTTGATGAGTTGAGCTTAGTCCTAGGATTCTTAGCCCATTAGAATTTGGGCCTTGGTCCCTCTCCTCCATCATATTTGTGTTTTGAAGGGTAACTCCTTGGCTCTTTAGCTTTGTCCTGCTTTTAGCTTGTTCTTCAACCTAATGTGTATTATAACATTCTCTAGGACATTTGCTCTTGTGTGTTTAATGCTATTTTTGTAATCTTTTCCAAGAATATGCAAGAGTTTATAAGATAGCCAGCCACAAAAGGTTCATGATTTTATTTCTTCGACTATAGGTCATTGACCAACATGTAGATCATGATTTGAGATGATACATCTCTATCCTCAGTCATTCGGAACTTTCTAAAATTTCTATGGCATAGCCTTTTGTGTTTAGCATCTTCTACTATGTGTGTGTATTTTTTAGTCAAAAGTATCCCAAATTTCTTTGCAACTTTATATCGATAATAGCATCAAAAAGAGTTCACTATGAGTGTGCTAAGAATGGCATGCCTAACTTGTTTTGTCTCATTTTCCCATTTAGATAAATCTTTAGAGTCACCTTAGGTTTTGTCAAGATATTCACTAGGTTCTAACATCAATGGAAAATAAACCCTTTTTGCCATCTCTTAAAAGAATGTTCCATTAAAAGGGTCAGACCCTCAAAGGCTCTGGACTTAGCAACCAAAGAGGTTCCATCAATTCAAGGAATTGAATACTTTAAGATTGTTGGTTCTACTCATGCGTTCCTTTATGAACGTAAACCAAGGCACAAGAGATGTGTTATACACTAGAAGTCCTCAAGTAAGCAGAGGGTCACAAAATGCATTCACTATGCCCCACTTGCCTTAAGCCTATCGCCTCATGACAGGATTTTCCTAGGATGACATGTATCATCAAGTTACCACTTACAGCCTTAGGTTTTGATACCACTAAAGAAGATCTTTTAGAAAAGATTAGGGAGTTTGAATTAGCCTAAACAGACCAAACAAGGAACAAATGAGGTAAGATGACTTCATCTCATCGATGGCCGAGGAGTGATCAGCACTATCCTTAAAGTAGATTCCCCTCCGATTGTAACCTGGTGCAAGAGGGAACCTGGAGCTCTACGCCTCCATGATTTAACAATCCAGATCTTGCCCCAGTGCACTCCCTTGTAAGATACAAGATAACTCGAATACAATGATGTTCCTCCAATGCTTAGTATGGAAGCACTTGAAACTTGTAGAGTGCTCGGGAGCATTTGAGAGAAAGAGAGTGCCGGGGAGCACTTTGAGGCAAGAGTGCTTGGAAGCACTGAGTAAAGAGAAGAGTGATTGGAACACTTGAGCCAGCAGAGAGGAGAGCTTGAGAGAGATCTCAAGATGAAGTGTGTGAGAAATGAAGGGGGAGGGGCACCTTTATACTGGTGGAGTCCCAACGGATTTCTCCACAAAAGCTGCCAAAAAAGCTTAAATCATATTTCAATTTGACTTGGTTAACAAAATAAATTAAATTAAGTTAAATTAAATTAAATGACTTGGCCAAGTCAATTTGAAATATCATAAGACATTTCTTCACGTTATTCTCACTTAACTCTTAACAAGGGTAACCAAAGATTTAGGTGAGAGTATTTTCCAAAAGAAGAAAAGAAAAATTAAACTCTGAAGGTTCCAAGTAAGTGGCTCTGAGTAGTGTTAAAACGCAAGAATTAGGTAAATCTTGTAGCTAGTTAATTTCTCCATAGCAGGATGGTTTGATTACTTAAAGTACAATAAGGTTTTTAATTTCTTTGCAAATTACTTGAATACATTGTCTCTCAATTCTATCTGATCTTTAATTTGTTTTTTTTTAATTAACTTATGACATTATTATTAAGTTATTTCGTTGATTTATCAGGATGAGTGGAAATGAGAATATTGAAACTTTGAAAGAATATAATATATTCTAGTTTTTGATGCTAATGCGCGATGCTAAGGTGAAGGGGTAGGCTCTATTCGGAGCTCGAAAAGTAATAAAGAAAGAAAATAAAGAGAAAAAATTGAATAAAAGAAAAGCCAGAGGAAAATGAGTTGTTTAAACTTAATAAAATAATTTTATATATTTATTCAAACTTATTTATTTGTTTTATGTATATTATATAAGGACTAAAAATTTCAAAATACGAAATCAAGCAGTTAATTTTTGATTATATTGATTTTTTTTTATATTTTCTACTATGAATTAATCACAGAAAATCATTTTTTGGACGGTTTTTTCCTTCCTGTATTACTTTATGGGTTTAGAACTGAATTGTAAAATGTGATTTTATATTGATGCAATGTATTATGTGTTATATTTGGGAGTATTGTTTTATTTGTATTTGACTGGTTAGCTTGTGGAGAGAATTTTAAAAAACTGTTATTACTTAGTGATGTCATCTAAAAAAATATACCCTTATTCATTTTCTAAGCGTTATCCTTCATTAATACATATTATTAAATTATTTTTCAAACAATTACAATCATTTTTATATATCGTTGAGTTAAATCTATCATGTTTTAGTCATTCAGCCCTTCACAAAAGTGGAAAGAAAGGAAAACGCTTATAATTTTATTATGTAATATGCCAAAGAATGAAGTATAATAAAAAATATTAAAAATTATATATTTTAAATTATTTAATTGTGGATAAAAGAGAGTTAAATATATGAAAAACTGGAAATTACATATAAAATAATTTTAATTTATTATTTTCTTTCATTTTGTTTTTCATTCATTTATTGTTTTTCCTCACATGTATTACGTGGTAGAATGCAAAGGGAGAGTATTTGCTACCTTCATTGCATCAGCTGTGGCCGTATCATTGTGGCCCAAAATTGTTCTCCTTTCTTATATTGGCCCAGCCCACTATACTCTCAGTACTTCACGCTCAATAAAGCCGATTCGTCTGTAAAGACGCAGTTTTTCGTTAAGATCGCCATCATATTACTACGCTTCGGCCATCGATTCGTTGTAATATACAAGGTTTTCATCGTCTTGTCGCTGACGCTTTATTTCATACAAGACGATTCAAACAAGCAGTCGGATTCGATCACAAGATATTGGGATACATGCCACGGCTAAGACGTTAAAGAAGAATGAGGGTCGTAGATATCAAATTATGGTCATCGGTATGTTAAAGAACTAGAGTCGTAGATATCCGAGTCATTATATTATTAATTCTCCAGAGTTTTGATACCGATTTACATGCCATTAATTTTATTGTTTCTTATCTTATAATTTTAGCCATTTGTATCTCGATCTATCGATCTATCGTAGAAGTTCGAATCAATAAAAATAGCTTTTCTCTTCAACAAAAAATAAATAAAAATTACCATTTCATAGCCTCCCCTCATTTTCTCTCATTTGCTATTCTACCATTTTCTTTCAACGGGTTTTGGCAATCATTTCAGTATGAAATCACCTATTTTCATCTCTTTCTTTTATTTTCTTCCCTCAATGTGTTCTTCCACAAAAAGACTTAGGTCTTATCTTTTTCAAGGTGGTTGTCGCTAAGGTTTTATCGTATTGTCGCTTTGTCATTGTCGGGCCGTTGTTAAACGCGCAAGCCACATCTCAAGCATGACGCTTTATTTCAGTTGTAAGACTAAACTCCAAACTGATTCAATTAGTCGAAGATATAAGTCAATGTTGAATTAACTTATATTACGATATTCTAATAATACTATATTATTAAATTTATAGGCTTTATGCCGATTTATTATACTATTAACCTGAATATTGTTACATCCTTTATTATTTTTAACAATTTATTTCTTGGATATATCGATATCTTTGAATCAATAAAATTATATTTTTCTTTCAAAAAAAAATTTACCATTTCACTTTTTTATATCTATTCCCAATTGTGTGATAAATATTTTTTTGTTGCCACTAGAATTGTGTAGTGAGATTGAACGCTTGCTGAATGCATTCTAGTGGGGTTGTAAAGGCGAGGAAAATAAAGGAATCCGATGGACAACATGGGATCGTTTATGTACCCCAAAGAAATTTGAAGGCTTGGGTTTTGCCGCCAAGACAATCCAATATTGCAATGCTCGCAACATTATCCTCGGTGTCATTCTTGAAGCTGAATCCTGGGAACAACTTAGCTATGCCTGGCGTAGCATAATGGCAGCAAGGGATATGGTCAAATCGGGTCTGATTAAGAATTGGGGAATGGTGAATTGTTAGTATATGAGCCCATGGCTTCCTTGTGCTGGGAGTGAGAATGTGGTATCTATGGCAGTACTAGAAGGTTTGGCAGATGGAAGGTCTCAACTTGATGCAGCCTTGATTCTAGAGAATGGATGTGGATTTGCTGGGGATCTGTTTGACGATCGGGGATAAGCCTTGAGTATGCTCTATTCCTCACTCCTCATAGTAGTTATCCAAGACTCTTCAGGCTTTGATCTATGATAATAAAGGGAGATTCTCAATTCGAAGCTGCTATCGGGAAAGTTTTGCAAGGTGAACTATCTCGGGTAAGGTTCATGGCAGAAACTATGGATGGTGAAACCCTCCCAAAGTGCGCGAAGTTTTTGAATATGGTAGAGTGTGCTGGATGTTTGCCGACCACGGCACCCATGCCAAACGTATTCCAATTGATCCTTCTTGTTCTGATGCCAAAGAGAGTATGAAACAGAAATCATTTAGATGTCCTGATATTTATCGACAGCTGGGCACTTTCAGGTCTACGAATTCCGCCTCCTACCGATTCTTATAAGTGACCGGATATGATTGTTCCTGCATCAAATTCGTTGGAAAGTTGTGCCGTTTTTCAATGATTTGTTGGAGTTTATGGCACCATAGAAATAATTAAGCATAATCAGCAACAACAAGGTTATTAGTTGTTAATATGGCTGGACAAGCGTTAACTAATGGGCATCAGTACAACTATATGTAGCAATTCATTACCTACTGGCGAAAGCCTTGCAAACCTGATGGGGATTTGGTGCACGGAACCCAGAACATAGTGGTACAAAGTGAATATGGGATCAGGATGTATAACGCATAACTCTCAAGGTCAAATGGTTATGGCTAGAGTAGCTCAAACTACCAGTTCATTTTTCCCAAGAGAAGCTGAAGCCATCAGTGTTAAGGAAGCACTTTCATGGCTCAAGGATAAAGGGCATTATTGAATATGATTCTTTACATACTTCATTGAAAGGCGATTATATTACAGAAGAGTCATTAGTCTGCTTGTTTCATTTGGCAATTGATGATTGTAAATATGGCAAAGCTTTTAGAAATGTTCCAGATCGCTGAATACAGCCCACTCCACAGAGCTGCTTATTCTTTTTCATGGTCTGGTGGGAATGACCTGTGTCACCCTCCAAGTTTCTACTACACAAGAATCATCTTTAATGCAAATTTTAATACTTGACTAAAAAAATGATGATAATGAAGTTTCACTTTATAAATAAAATTAATTCGATAACTAAATACTAACATATATTTGTAAATAATTTTATTATTTAAACTAGTGTTAATAAAAATATTCTTTCGATTTTAAAACAAAATTTTCATTTTTGTAAAATAAATAACAAAATCCTTATTTCTTCCTGTATGATTATACTCTTTTTAATTATATGGACTTTTCAAAACAAAAATTATGAAGAAGAGGATATTTTATTACAGATTGTTGAGTTGCCTTTTTGGAATTTTTTTTATTCCATACATAAGTAAAATCTATATTATTTACTTTCTAAAGATTAAATAATTTAAATCGAAACATACTCCCAGGGCATGATGATAATTTCATACTAAACATCATTTTCTTGTAATTGAAATATTTCTAATCATAAAATTCCTAATTATGATAATAAAATATAAATCTTTAATCTTCAAATTTCAATTGTAATTCAATATCCAAACTTGTTTCATTATTCTAAAACTTCGAATTAAAATAATCTAAATATTATTGGCACTTTAACTCTAAAAATTATCCAAATAAATAAATATGGTCAAAACCCTAAAACTCCTAGTAATGCCAAAATCTCATCTTAATAGTTACTCCTCGCCCGAACTAAAGGTTCTTGAAAAATTGTCAATGAATGAGATGAGCTCAAAGCCCAATAAGAAATATTAATACAATTTTATGAATAAAATATTTTTCTCAATTATTTCAAAAAGGAGATATAACATTTAATCAATTTCATACAAGCTTTAGGAATATAATAACACAAAATTCAAATCACAGATCAAAGCTTCATATTCATAACAAATCATTTTCTATCCAAATCAAAATCAAAATCACTCAAATATATTTGTTCTGGTTTTCGAATAACAAATAGTCCCAAATTTGGTGGAATATTAACAAATAGTCAATTATTGTAACCTGTTGACTAGGATCATATTGTCAATTATTATAACCCACCTTCGCCAGTCAACCACTTACAACCGCTGATGTGCCATAATCAATTATTGTAACCTAGGGCCGCCACGGACTCTGAGATTCTCACCACCGGGTCTTAACCTTAAAGAACCTAACTCGAGAAAATCCGCTGACTTTGACTTTCCCCGGTCTGCTTCAACCCGTACTTTTTTTGGGATAGCTCCTGCGTATCTTAAGGCACATTCATCCCAGAACCGGTCCTGGGTCCCGGAAATCGAAATATATATATATATATATATATATATATATATATATATATATATATATATATATATATATATATATATATATAACATGAAGACAAATACAAAGTGGTTTAATTTACATAATTAATTTGTAATCACAGTTATTAAACTTGTTTTTGTCACACTCATCACTATGCTTATTATTTTTATTTCACAAAGTTGCACTTGTAGGCCACAACTCAAATAACCTGCCAAATATTTTACAAATTATGTACTCATTTTAGAGATTTTGATAATAATAAAAATAAAAATTCATATCTCCAATTCTAATATATCAGAACTACAATTATGTATAGGCATCGTGGTGGGCTAAATGACTTAATGCCTAAATAATAAATTGCATGAATTAATTAATTGCTAATTAAAATGTATTAAATATATGAATTGTGAATTATATTAAATTGAGTGATTGAATCAAAGTTTTTATCAAGTTAATATGAATTGATTAAAATTTAAAATTGTTAATTATATTATGATTATTTCAAATCCTCTTCACCCCTATAAATATTTCCTCGCCCACTATTGCATCTCGAGGTCTCGCCCCCCCACATTTTGCAATTTTTTGTTTATGATATGTACCACTACTTTGTACTGTTAAATAAAGGATGCAATGAAAAAAGAAAGGGCCAAGTAAAAATGGTTGATATTGTGTAGAGCTGATAAGGTTGTCGAGTACAATTGACAACTTATTCTAACTAATGCAATTACAGCAGCTTTATGGTTCATTTAGCTCTCACTTGAAAGCCATATTACAAAAAGATAAAAGGAAGTTTTTTTTGCAGTTAGTCACCAAATTATGGCTCATCGGCAACTGGCACAAACCACAAACCCATTCTAAGTTTATACACAAACCCTTTCTCCGACTTCCTCTCTCCACACTCAAGGCTTCGGTTCTCTCCCCTTTCTCACGCTTACCAAAAATCTAAAACCCACTCTTTAAACACCATCTCCGTCAAGGCTATCCCTTCCTCAAGATTCGCACGCCCATCCACCTGGGACGCGACCTTATATTGTTGTTCGATAGTTCCAGCCACCCCACGCCGTTCCAAAACAGAGACCGGCTAGGGGTCCGAAACCCTGTCCGTCGCAGAGAGACTCTCAAAGGCGTTGCTCCACCTTTGTCCTCTCAGATGCCACCAGCCTTCGTCGTTTGTTTTTCCGATGAGAATTCTGAGGTGATTAATTATTGTTATTATGTGTTTGTTCGCCTGGTCAGCATTGGTCATGGTGTTGTGGTTAGCCGAATGAGTGGGCCGAACGTGTTTCGCCGCCTTTGTAGAGCCATTGTTCGAACTATTTATATGTATTTATGCTTACCATTATCATATTAATGGCAATGCATGGCACAATCCAAGCAACAAACGAAAATACAACAAATTGAAGATGATCACATCTCAAATGATCAAAGTACCGGTGTAACCAAATATCGATCCTTTCTCACGAATCTCCTATTGTTACTACAGTGTTCTTCAATTCCAATTGTAAAAGAAAGTCAAGGTACACCGAACTTCAAGCCTTAAGTAAAAGTATAAGTCCTCGTTTGGGAAAATTATGAGATGATCTCGTAGGGAAATGAAACCGGTAGGGCGGCTTGTATATGGTGTAGAAAGATTATTTGGGCGTTGGCAAAAAGTGATCAAGGTACTTCAGGTTTTTTTGCGAAACACTTTGAGAGAGACTTGTAGGAAATTTCCACACAAAAAGAATTAATAAGTTTCACAAAGGTAAAGACAAGTCACACCTGAGTTTCACTAAAGGTACTAGTTCGAGGATAACAAATTAACTTGTTACATTTGATCAACAACTAGTTAGAGGCTTTGATGAAATTGATCATAAAAAGATGAATGCCTTTTCGTTTGTTTGAGAGGGATGGGGTTTAAGGAGTTTTGTGGAAGTTAGTTCTCAATTTAAAATTCAATCTAGGCACTCTATTGTGAGGGATTGTTTTTCTTGTTTGTGAAGGAAAAAGAAGAAATTATTTGATAGCATATCATCCTCTTATTGTTGTAGAGTTTGCATTACCACGACACTTGACTAAGTACCAAAATTTGTCTTATATATGTTTGACTGGCTTCATTTCATTGGATTCCTCAATGGAATATGCATAAAAGGCTTTGAACTTTGTGTAATTAAAAGTCATTCTGTTAATATTGGAAATGCTATTGAGTTTTGCATGAATGAATGGGTTTGAGAAAGTTGATGCACATTGCTGACAATGCATCACACGATGTTGCAGCTGAACAACTAAAAAAAGGCTTGTGAAGAAAAGTGTTTGCACTTTGAGAGGCGTAGCATTTTCTTCATATGAGATGTTTGCGTTCATATCTCAAACTTAATTGTCGAGATGGCATTGCGCAGTTTCCAGGGTGCTATTCAAAAATTAGAGGTGTGGTGAAATATGAGGAGCAGCCCCAGAGCTTAGATATGTTTGGTTATAAGTTGAAGAAGCAAATCCTTGACATATGGATTCATTGCAATTAGATTGTCCTTACAAGATGGAATTCAACTTATTTGATGCTGCAAACTTATAAAATATCAAAAGCATTTGATAAGTCGAGGACAAAGACAAAAAGGCTTCAAGGAGTTTGGTTCAGACGTGCCAACGAAAAGAGATCGACAAACGCTAAAATTTTGCCTGCTTTCTTGAAAACTTTTATGAGGTAAATTTTAAATTTTTTCTGCCTTCATCATATTCTCCTACCTCTGTTTTTTCTTGAGATTATTATTCAATTTCTCTTGAAAGAAATTAAGCCGTGAAAGTAGTAGAGATCCAATGGTGTCTGAAATGGGTATGGAAATGAGGCATAAATTCAACAAATATCAATCTCTTCACTAACAAATCTTATGCTTTTAGTAGTATAGTTGTTATTAGATTCAGATATAAGCTCAAATATCTCAAGGTTATATACACTGAGCATTATTATGGAGAGAATTGGCTGAAATTTCCATGCAGAAAAGGTTATAAATGCTTTAAATGAGATGATGGATGATTATAGAAATTTAAATGAAGATGAATCAAAAGAAGATGATTTCTCTTCTACCGTGGTTAAGAAATGATGATTTCTTGATGGCAAGATACTTTCTTTATGAAAGACATTTTTTTGTTGAATCGAAAGAACAAGAAGTTGTGCCTTGGAAGAGTTGGATAGGTACTTGGAGGACAAACTTGAAAAAAATAGAATTGATTTTGATCTTCTAAACTGGTGGAAGGTAAATGAGGTTAGGTATCCTTCTTTGGCAAATGTAGCAAGGGATGTATTTGCTATCCACATCTAAACACCTCCGAATCTAGACATTTAGCACTGGGGAGAACTTTTAGATAAATTTAGGAGTTCTTTAACACCTATTACAAATTTAGTTCTCATAAGAACAAGATATTTATAGCTCAAACAAACCTATTGAAATTGAAGAATAACTAGTTCAAGACCTGATGATAATGAATCAAGTTAGTATACAAATCTGTAAATTTTAATTTACTGCATTTTATTTTTATTCATTCACTACAATAAATATGGTTCAATTACAATTTTTGAGAGGTGTCACAAGATCCAAAATATTCTTCCAACTATAAGTTACACCAAATTTGGAATGGGAGTATTAAATTTTATAAGGAAATATTTTGTTTTTTTATTACTCTTCATCTTAGAAATTTATGTCTACACATGATTAACATCGGCTATCTTTAGGTTGTCCATGGAGGAAGAAAAGGGAGGAGCTGTAGAAGAGATAATTAATTGGTTTGATTTTTCATTGCTCCGTGATTTTAATCTTGAAACTGATTATTATCATGGTTGTTATTAGTTGTATTTTTTTACATATTAAGTCACTAATTTTAGTACCTGTTAAGTAGTAATTGCCGCACCAATGTTTGGGGACATATCTTTAGCTATCTTCCTTGCACATTTTAAGTAATTGCTTACAAAATATAGTGTTGCTATTATGGTTAACTTTCACTCACCGAACAAAGCTAACTTGTGAAAAACAAAGAACTAAGGTTCAATAGGCATGGGATGAAGAACCAAATTATGTACACCTGTTCCTTTCTGGTTGAATATTTCATCCCTTTCTGCATTTCAAAGCTTTTGACAAGGTAATGGAACTCGTCATGTATTCAAAATTTTTATTTGACAAAACAAATTATCTTATTTCGAGTTTGAAAGATACATAACTATGAGAATGATAAATGGTATTAATTAAAAAGGTTTCACGAACTATCCTTGTCGGTTTGAAGAGTAATGAAAAATGATCTCCGCTCGCCCCTGGTTCGTTCTTCCGTCCTGTTGATTTGTTCCGCCCCATTCCAATGCAGACGGATGGGAATGAGAGATTTTCAACCTGGCTGACTAACTGATCTTCAAAAAATTCGAACTGGACGTGTGTGGCAATCGGAGAACTCGCCCCGTCCCGTCCCATGAGCACCCCTATTGTAACCCCCTTAGTCATAGTCAATTATTATAAATTATTGACGAGGGTCATGAACTAGAGTAAACAACTTTTTTCGCAGAATTCAAATTGAAAACAATTTTGATCATATTCTGGAACTTTATATATTTTTTCATAAACAAATCATAAACATACTTTCATGAAAATCACTAATTGATCCATGATAAGGTAAAATAAATAAACAAATAAGTAACAAACTTTCTGTATATAATTCATAACATATAAAAAAAGAATCATAACTTTTTCACAATCCAAATAATATGGAAAATAAATAATTTATTTTGCAAGTTTTATACATATTATATGTAAATAATATTTTATTTTCAAATTTTTGTATTAGAATCCTTACACATATATACATAAAATAATATTTTATTTTTTTAAAAGTTATTGTATTAGAACTCCTTACCTCAAAGGAGTTAGAACTTGGGGTCCTCAAAGAATCTTATAACAAATATCTATTATGTACCTAAAAAATAAAGCTTCAAACTTTGAACTCCTAAATCTTCAAATTTTGAACCTTCAAACTATAAGACCCGAGAAATTCCAATTTCTGGAAAAAGGGCAAAATCGTAATTTTGATTACAAAATGGTAATTCTCGTTAAACCATAATTAATTTCAGATTCTGATAATAAACTGATCGGCACTTTCGGGATCGTCGTTAAACGAAGAAGACTAAAAATTTCGCACTTCCGTATCAATGCACACGCTTTCTCGGCGATCGCCGCGTCGCAAAACTAATTTCTCGACGCTGATTTAAAATCACATATAACAGTACCCGCAACATAACAGACAAAGAGAGAACGCATTTAAACTGACCCACCTCGCCGAATAACATCAACTGCAAGTTATGATATACCTTGGCCATTTCAAATTGATTTTAAGTCACTAAACACAAATTGTCAATAGTGTTTCTTCTCCTTCATTAAGCCAAGAGAAAACGAGTAACAAAATGATGCAGTACCTTTCGAGGATTTTAGAGGCAGAGAGAATCCTCTTAAATACAAGCGCATCCAACCACGCTGCCTTCTAGGATGTTATTAAAGAACCGCTCTACGCCGAAAGGGCTTCGTGGTGGGTACTGATTTGTGAGTTTGACAAACCCAAGAGGTAGGGGTTTTTCCACGGCGCTTTTATTCCCTTTTGGCAAAGTTATTGACACCCACGCCGAAGTAACGCAGCCGAAGGGTCATCGATATTCCAACCCGACCGACTGATATAAATTTTTAAACAAAAATTGGATCAGCCGAAGGCGCTGGTTTTTGGGTGCAAGCCAGGGCTGATTCTTGCGCATTAAATGTTTACTGTATGCATCAAGTTCGAATGGCCGCGGGATCGCTGCTCTCACTAACAACCGCTGAAGTTACGATTTTTCTAATAGTAACTTAGGCTCTCACTATATTCCCTAAACAGTACTCTAAAATTATATTTTTAAGTAAAAATAATACGCTATTAATGGTTTGATTTAAATTAAATTGCTCGTGTTTGATCGTTAGCCCAAGTGAGCTATAATTTTGACGTTGATGAAATGTATATATAATTACATACAACAGGATCAGGTGGATTGGAATTAAGTAGTATATTCATGTTTTATATATTTGCATGTGATTAGGGATCGTATTGAATCGATACATGCATTCCATATGCACCTAACACCCTTGCGACCATGGAGTGAAATCTACGAGAAGAGTCTAGAGACGGTTCGGAGGGTTGTCTAAAAACATTAATTATCGGAGGGTAGTCAAATTAAAAATATCGATCGTCGGGCGGCCCGATTGATATTCAGCGGAGGATGATCCGCAAACCGATTAATATGTCGATCGTCGGAGCGGCGATTGATATATACATCGGAGGGTTGTCCCTGAAACTGACTAATAAAACCATAATTCTCATCACAGGCTTGAGGCGAGTGTGGGAGTTGAGTGAGGACTCGGGATCGGAGTTGGTCGTGGACGTTTAAGTAGGATGTGCGTTCTTGAATGTGTGTTTCTTTGGAGCATTCTTGGCTGAACAGGTGGTGAAGTAGCCAGCAGGGGCGGTCTACTCTTGAGTTTTAATTTCCTTTGGTTAATGGGACCGCTACAGTATGGAGCGTCGAGAGATGGCTCGTCTAGAGGCTGAGTTAGAAGAAAGCTAGGATTGTGGCTTTAGTGGTTTTACATGTATTAGAACTCTTTAAGTTTTAATATGTGTGGTTTAAAAGTGAAAATATTGCCAACTCTTTGCTGCTATAGGATATATAGTTGGATTCGTGGATTGGTATGCGTATTGAGAATTGTTTATGGGCCCCAGTGGCGGGTATTGGACGATATATATTGGACTATATTCGCGGCTACATTTGGGACGGGGATATCACGGGTTTTAGGCAGTCTTGTATTTAGGTGGGGAAACTCTCGTCTGAAAAGGAGGCTGCGGGTCCTACAGTAGCGTCGGGTGCTGACATCCTGCTGTGTTCTGCGAGGTTGACGGGTAGTCAAACGGACCCCGGGATCGGGCGTCACACAAACCTTGATTCCTTGTTTTCTCCTAATCTCTCAAACTTTTGCATAAGGTTTTGTGACTAAAAAGGATATAACATTCTAATTTATACTTAGGGTTTTGTATTTGGAATACAAAATAATTTTTATCCTTAATAAATTGATTTAATTTATTAATTATTGTCATATTTTTTAAAAGTACACTTTACCTTAAGCTAGAATTTGAGGGTGTCTGCAAAAATATCTATGTGTATAAAATAAAATAGAAAATATTGTCTACGTTCTTTTCTTATTTATTTTTAAATAAATAACAAAATATTAAATAGGGTCCACAACTAATATTTTAAAAAATAAATATCAAATAACATATTTTATTTGAATCTTTACAAATATATTATTTTTATTTAAAATGAAACACAATATTTTTTAACACCGCTAATTTTAATTCTTAAAATTAATAAATATACATACATCAAATGAGTGTAAGATAATTTAAAAAAATTGAATATTATCTTTGATCGTATAACATGCTAATAAAAACAAGTTAGTCACACTACTCAAAAGTAATTTAACATACATTGTCTATTTTATTTTATTTTAATTTTTTTTCTAAATATTTTCATAAATTTTAAACAATTTTCAACTTATCAATCTTTTTAATTTTTAACTTTGGTTATTTTTGAAGTTTTACTTTATTGTTTTGGTATTATTTAACTAGTTAGTCTGATACTTTGGTTATAATAGTGGTGTAGTGTTATTTGTTGTTTAAATTTGTTTATTATTATATTATTATTTAAATTAATCGTTTTATTTATTAATTATTATTAAATATTTATTTATTGTTTATTTTTATGTGAATAATGATAAAATTTGTGAAATTATTATTTAACATTTTTTTGTAAGGTTTTGGTCGTTTGACATACCAGCATTAGGGTTTGATTTGGTCAAAGTTAATACTAATAAAAATAGTCCGAATTAATATGCCGATTTTGATCCCGAACTAAATGAGTTGGGTCAAAATGGTCAGGTTAATTACGTTTTATCAATTATATTATCAAGTGATTAGGAAAAATGTGGAATAGTCTTTAGACAGACAGAAAACGCAGTTTTTTTTTTTTTTTTTTTTTTTATTTTAATTTTTTTTAATACTTGTTGTTTTGGAATTTGAGAAGTCTAAGATTATAAATGGTTGTATGCTTGGTGTGTTTCCCGTCTTCATTCTCCTACTTTATTTCTGTCTATTTTTAACTAGCATAATCGAAACAATTTTAGTCTATGATGTGTACCATGTTTTTTTTTAAGTTGTCGCTCTTTGTATAATATAGTAAATTGTCTCTATCGAGACTCGAACCCCTTCCTTCCCCATGTCTAACCATTTTAACATTAATGCTTTAATCAATTGAGATAGGCTTGTGGACATATATGTGCCTTGTTAATTCAACATGGGTTGTCTAAAATACTAAAAGATATAACACTTTATCGCATGCTCTCGTTACATTTCCTCACATCTCGTTTTGGTTTAGAGTATAACCAGAAAGTTTCCCGATTCAAATTGTATTGCTCTTTCAATTGCCAGTATCTTGTTTTAGTATGTATTGGAAGGATTAAGATTGAAATATAACTCGAAACTTTATAAATTTGAAATTTAAAATCACCGAATTCCAATACCATCTATCTTACATCTTTTAGGATGGTGTTGTGTTAGTAAAAGTTTGAATTAAAATAATTTAATTACAGGTGATAATATTTTAATTTGAATAAAAAAATAATTAATTAAAATAATGTAAATTTACATTTTTTTAAAATTTTATTAAATGAAAGAAAATAATGTTATTATAAGTAGAAATTTGATATGGCCGTGAGCCAGGCTTTGAACATTTCGAGTTAGGCATTGGTTATGAGTATTCGGCAAGACCGAGGCACCCAGGCAGAGCAAATCGGGCTCGAAGCTTGGCTTGATTTAAAAAAAAAAACGGCAGGCTCATTAGGCTCGTTTTCCATATGAGCGAGCTTGAAGCGCGCCGGCTTCGAAGCCCGATCAGAATCTATCTGAGTTTGTATTGTAATCAATCCTCGAGCTCAGTCCATATGCTTTTTAACTTTTTGTAATCAATCACGATGCAAATACATCAGTGAAATAATTTTCTATGATATTTGTTTTACCTTAGTTGATTTAGCAATTGATCTTTAAAGTTGTTAGAAGCCACCTCCTTGACATTTGTTTCCCTTTACTGGATTCTGTGAATTCCCACTTCTTGAAGCCGACTTGCAAGCGAAAAATTATGAAATAGAATTAAAACAAGTAGGGAGATTGTAGAGTGAAGAAATAAGATGCACGAAATCATTGAATAAGAAACATGATTGGTTTAATCAATTATCTAAATAAAAATAATATATCAACAAGATTTGCGAAACAAACTCATTAGTAACAACGAAACTATTTGGCAATATCTTCTTTGCACATGGTTAAGTTCGCCACCACCCTCTGACGACCCAGGATTGGTATGATTAATTTCAAGACCCATAGATTCACCTGTTCAGTTTGAAGATCGGAATCGACCCACCATCCGAACGATCGGCCCCGAATTTTCATACCAATGGTGTGGTGGCACTCTCGGCGTTACAAGTGCGTTCGCGATCGAATCACCGACTCCTTGTTTCCTCTATAAAAACCCCACCCAATCACCCTTGATGCCTTTACCCATACCCCTTTAGATCTGTAGGTTAAGTCGATACCGGTATCGAAGGGGCCCCGTACCCCCGGTTGAGATTGGATCCTTGTTCATTAGATTTGAATTGGTCGTATCGATTAGGTCAGTGCATTTGCCCTCAATGCTACTCCGATCGGCAAACATTGTCTAGCTCATAGCCTGGCCTCTATAGTTTCCACGGGAGCCCCGATACACCATGTTATGGCCAGTTCTTGTACACGGGGTCGACCGTCGTGCAGGTGGGTCGTACCCGACATCCATATCCTTCGGCGTCCTTTGCGACCTTATGTAGTATTATCGCGCTGGAACATCACGAAGTCGCCCAGACACCTTGGCTATCGTGGGTACCATTTAGCTCTGGGGCATGTCACGGAGATCTAGGTCACAGTCCCCCCCGGTAGGCGGCGTGGGTCCTTCGAGCCGGTAGTCTTCGTCGTCGGCGCTATCATCGCGGCCGTGAGGATTCACCGTTCTTAGTCATTCAGTGGATCACAGAGGCAGGATCCATTACATCGATGTCGGGACACACGACTGGGCATTTCACTCCGGCCTTTGGTCGGGATCGCGCCGGTGAAGACCGAGATCTGTGACGGAGACCGTGGCGGAAGCCTCGTTCAGCGACGGATGGGTCCGTGACGTAGAGCATTTTTGGCGAGCCCCCAGTAGGGCCGAGATTTATCAAGGCTAAATTAAGGCTCGAAGCTCAGCTCGTTTAGCCTCCCATGTTGAGCCGTGACACCGGCCCGGCAGTAGGCGTGGCTCGTTACCAGCCCTAATCATAAGTGTCATTTTAGGTCAACGACATTAGACACCCATTTGTCCACGTCTGTGCGTGATTAACGATAGGAGCATGAAGTTATGGAAGGGGTATTTCAGTTAGTTTTGGTCAAGAACATACAAAAGCATGGGAATTGATGAATGCTTGGGCATGTTAGGAAATTATAGTATTTCCAAAGTGAAAATGTGTCGAAATCTAATTTCTGCTCAAGCGAAAAATTGATTTCCTAGTTCATAAAGTCTAAGTGGAAAATGCTTTAGAAAAATTGGAATGTATTGGCAGAAGAAAAACTATATGAACAAGTTGAAAAAGTAGTACTTTTATTATAGAATTTATTTGAAATAGAAATTGCTTGAAGCATATAAGCTTTGAAATCAAATATTTGGAAAATAAGCTAGAAATCTAGAAATATTCTTGATGAACTTGTAGAAACTATGAAAATCTTTGAAATGCTTTATTAGTGTTGATTGATGATTGATTTGTCGGGCTTTGCTTTTGAAGTTGATTATCCTTTTATAGGCATTTTGAATAAGCGTTGATTTCTCGATAGCGATCGTAGCACCTACTATTGATCTTGTTCTCCTTTAACAACTTGTTCTCAAGTCACTTATCGCTAAAATAGCGCTCCACGTTCGCTGACGAGTTGGAGAAAAAAAATCTCATTTCACTTACTTTTGAGACAAAGTCTCACCATTCTAAGTTGGCCACATTGATAAACTGAAAATTTCCAAAAATGTCATTGGACCCTTTCATGGGCTGACTATCATGGACTTGGGCTTTCTCGGACTGGGTTGGGCTCGGTTTGGGCTTGATATATCAATTCGGCCCATTCCATTACCCTTTGGGCCAAATAATTATTCAAATACCATTTGAGCGCAAAAATTCATTTTTAGTGTAAACAATTGCCCACCACATACAATAGCCCATAGTATTGTTTGTATGAAAAGTTTTATATGTCAGACTTTCTTCTCTCTTTTCTCCATCATTCTACCCATGAATTTGAAGGTGCAACTTACCCCTTTTGATGTAGAGTACCAACGAGAGCAACGAGCTGGCTTCGAGCAGGTTAGATGAGTTAGAAAAGACGAGTAATACCTCGAGAAAACCTCCTTGAAGTTTTCTTTCAAATCTAACTTTTTATCTTCCTCCTTGATTCTTTACGCATGAAAAACTCTCCTTTGGGATTTGGCAAGTTCATAGGAATAAATTCCTTTGATCGATTCACAGCTTCTTTCTTGTTTCACACTTCTTCTTTCTCTTTTTCCTCCTAACCCATTTTGGCTGAAAATTCTTAGTTGTTGGTGAAGGCCTTTGCGGCTACTCGAGCAGGCCAGCCATTGCGAACAGTGACATTGTCATTCTTCAAACGGGCATCGAGGATGACATTGACGATGTTGTAGCCTCCATGTCGATCCTCATTAACATGATTTTGATTTTTCGGCCATCTTCGGAGAACCAGGCTTACCTCTTGCCTTGGTGAGTAGATTTGTCCCTTTTTGTCGAAGTGATTTGTGATGAATGTTCCATATGATCTCTAATCCCATAATCCAAGAAAGTTTTCCCAAATTTTCAAAAAATAGGAAGTCTTTTTCTATTTTTTGGAACTTCAAATCCTTTGTTCTTCAACAAAAAAAAATCTTTTAAAAAAAACAGGAAAGACTCTTTTCGTTTTTTAGAACTCTAAAAACCTTGTTCTCTAATGTGAAAAAAAAATCAAAGAGACCCTTTTCGTTTTTAGAGTATAAAACATTTTTCTCCAACGAAAAAGTCTTTAAAAAAAACATAAGAAAGACTCTTTTTGTTTTTAGAACTCACAAAACCACTTGTTCTCTAACTAAAAGTCTTTAAAAAAAAAAATCGGGGAAAAAGACCAATTTTTGTTGTTTTAGAACTCCTAAAACCCTTGTTCCCCAAGCGAAAAAGTCTTTAAAAATTTAAGCCCGAATACAGTAAGTTTTATTGAAGGCTTTCATAACGGTATGTAGATCTTGATGTCTCTACTCTCTCGATCTTTTCGCATTTAATGCGCTTGGCTGAACCATCGCAAGGTAACTTCTCAACCTTTTATTTGATGGTGTAAGAAGATGTGCCTTGGAGAATATAAGTTGGGTCATGCATACCTAGTATTTTTAAGAGATTTTCTCATGTCTTCCCAACATATGACTGTGCAAGACTTCCAGGCTATGCAAGATCCTCATTAATCAAGTGATTGTTTCGAATTAACAAAAAGATAGTAACAAAAACGGGATTTCAGGTTTGCCTAAGCGAAGAGAACCTTCGCCTAGGCAAAGTATTTCTTAGGCGAGGCGGCTGACATTTTGGGGCTAGGGTTACTAGGCAAACCAACCTACGCCTAGGCGAGCACTCCTTTGCCTAGGCGAAGGGGTGTCAAGCAAAAACATAAATGGCCAGTTTTGGTCATTTTCACAGCAAATTTCCTTCCAAACCAAAACCAACTCAAAATAAACCACAAAACTCATCTTATAACAACCAACAACATTTCTAATGGATTTTCCTACCTGACTTAAACAAGGAAAGTTGGTATAGATTTCCATATGAATTATCATATAATATCCATATATATAAGGTTCCATACCTTGATCTTCTTGACCTTCAAACCTGGCTTTCTTTCTTATTTTCTTCTCTTTGCTTGAACCAAAACAATGGATTTCTAAAAGCGAATGATCTCTCTTCTCCTCCGCAGTAAATGCCACTAACCTAAACCAAACGAAAATAGGGAAATTCCTTTACTTAGAAAGGTCATGTTTGGCTTTATCTCATTTTTTGGTTAATTTCTCCCTTTTCTTTATTAGTCCTTCCACTTCATTCTATTTGAAAATCAACTTATCATATTCCTACAATAACATATCATCTTCTTGTGTTATGACATTTGGGTCCTTAATGTGGCATTTTACCAATTTACCCTTAGTACTTAAATTTCAAAAGAAATAGAAAATTTACTTATATTATACTAGCGTAACAATTCATGATATAATTTAGGTGTTACAACTCTCATGAATATCAGGATAGGAGGCGTATGGCTATTAGAATATTATGAAATTACAGCTCATAGTTGAGAAATCAATGTGGATGATAGGCTCCTTGAGTCACACAAAGAAACATTAGTTCATAGAATTTTTAATTCACCATGTTTTGTGATTCATACTTATTTATCCTAAGACTGGTTCATAACCTATGAGCACCATATCTCATGCATTAGATTCTAGTATTCCTCCATTCCTAGTCTTCTTCTTCTTCACACTTATACTCTATGGGGGATTGTTGGAGAGTTAAGTGAAAATAACATGAAGAAATATCTTGTGATATTTCAAATTAAACCTGGCAGTCATTTAATTTAATTTAATTTCTTTTGTTAACGAGTCAAATTGAAATATGACTTTTTCTTTTAAGCATTTTTGGCACCTTTTAGCTGGAGATGGGTTTGGGACTCCACCTATATAAAGGTGCCCCTCCCCCTTAATTTCCCACACACTTCATCTTGAGATCTCTCGCTCTTGCTCAAGTGCTTCCAAGCACTCATCTTTCTCTCTAGTGCTCCTAATCACTCTCTACATTGGAGGAACATCATTGTTCGAGTTGTACTTGTTAGAATCTTTTAAAAACAAAACCTCCTGTCCCACATTGGTTGTGGGAGGGTTTTTTGAACAATTTATATAGAAGAAAGCCCTCATGAATAAGTGATGAGAATTGGAGGCCCACTAGTGATGGGTGGGTCTCTTCTCCATGGGCTCCCCTTGGTGGGCCTACCCAATATATATATATATATATATATATATATATATATATATATATATATATATATATATATATATATATATATATATATATATATATATATATATATAAATCAAAAAGATGGAGCCTTGGAGCCTTAGAATTCGATAAGTAGTGGGCTTTGAAATAATAACCTACAAATTGTTTTGGTCTTGAGGAAAGTGCAAAAATCGTTTTGAAACAATGCATACATGCGAAAGGTTGCAAACTTTTCGAGAGAAGATTTGCATTACGGTTTACTCTGTCTGACCTTGAGATTAAGCCGAGGGAAAATCTTTGCTTTTGTTTTTTTTGGATTCTTCTGGCATTTTAAACTCGTACATACATTTTAGAGAGAGGAAAAGCATGAAAGAGTTTAGCGAGTTGAAGTTCGCGATGCAAATACTTCAACAATAGATAGTTTCATCTGGGGAGCGTCTGCAATCTTCGTGTCTGAGAAGAGGTGAAATATTGTCTTTAGGACATTGCAGTTTGCAAGACTCTATCTACCAAGTTAGTATATATATATATATATATAGATATGTGTATATATATATTTGTGTTATTCTGCTGATGTAATATATTGTTAAAGAGTTTAAATGCGTATTTCAATTTATCTTCTCACCACAAAGTTTCTTGTGGTGTTTCTATTCTTGTGCCAACCAATCCCCAAGACAATTTTTCATGTATTCTGACATGTCGAGTTTCTGAGCAAACCTTCTGACACAGTAATTACCGGTTCCACTAGTGGAGAACACTTTGTGAATACGCTAACACTTTTGAGTGTCTCAAGAGAACCCGCCGATGAAGCTGATAAGTTCAATGGAGCCCGACTTGAGAGATGGCAACAAAAAATGACTGTTACTTGACAGCCATGAATTTGGCAAACATCACTCGAGAAGATATTCCCCGAGGCTACATACGAGATCCTCTAAAGAGAGAGATGTTGTTGACCATTGAAGCTTGGATGCAATCGACTTTCTTCCGGGAACTATATTTTGAATAAATCTAGAAAACAACATATGATGTTACTCATCATATAAGATTGCGAGGAAGTTTGGGAAATGCTTGAGAAGAAATACAAAAGCGAGAAGATGCGGGGCGAAAAGTTTGTAATTGTAATTTCTAAAGTACAACATGGCTGATACTAAAGCTGTGATAAAAAGCGAGTTGAAGAAATTCAAGTTCTTATTCATGAATTGCATGCGGAGGATGTACGTCGGTGAGGCGGAGTTTCAAGTAGGTTCCATTATAGAGAAATTGCCACCTTCATGGGATTTCAAAGTTTACTTGAAACCTGACGTCGAGAGATGACAATGGAGGATTTGATTCGGGCTTAGTAGAAGAAGATGCAGAAGGGAGGCCGGTGTTGATGGAGCAGGGCGATGTCATAGAGGTGAGCCTGACAAAGCAAAAATTCCAAAAATTCAAAGCGAAAATATCAAGCAAGCAGCGAAGACTTTAAGAAAATTAAAAGGAAGTTCTTGGGTTTGTGGAAAGACTGGACATAAGGCCTGAAGTGTCGCCCCGGAAGATCGGTATTATTACTCGGACTAATCAAGCACATGTGCATGAGTTTGATGACAATTTTGGTTCTTCATTTGTGAAATTGGGGGAAACCAATATGGTTTCAAATGTCGAGGATGGTGGATTGACAACGAGTGCAACTAGGCACATATCGTGTGAGAATCTGTTTTCGAATCTGAAACATATGGATGATGGTGAAAAACTCTACATATGGGAAGTTAGATGCGCCTCAGATGTTGAAGGAAAAGGCAATGTGCTACTAAGTTTATACGGAAGAGTTGTGACTCTCAGCGATGTGTTACATGTTCTGAGATTAGGAAGAAGAATTTGGTTCCAGGCCACATACTTAGTAAGAAAGGGTTTAAACTTGTATTTGAGTCCCGATGGGTTTGTTCTTACCAAAAAATTTGGGATGTATGTGGGAAAGAAATTACTTGACTGAAGGCTTGTTTAAACTCAATGTACTTATTTACCAATACTATGAATAATAATAAGAACACTTACATTTATATTGTTGACTCTCTTTGTTTATGGCATGCTAGGATTAGGACATGTTAACAATAGGAGTATATATAGAATAGTTAATCTAAATCTACTACCAAAGTTTGATGTTAACATACATAATAAATGTGAAATTTACCTTTGAATCTAAGTTTGCTAGACAAAGTTTTACCATCGGTTCAAGAAAGGTCGAATGAACTATAGTTTTAATTCATAGTGACCTTTGTGACTTTAAGCTATATATACCTTCACGTGGTAGAAAGTATTTCCTTAACTTTTATAGATGATTGCAGTAAATATTGTTATGTTTATTTACTTCATAGCAAAGATGAAGCTTTGAATAGTTTTAAGACATATAAAGCTGAAGTAGAGAATCAGTTGGAAAAGAAAATTAAAGTCATAAGATCTGATAGAGGTGGTGAATATGAGTCCATTTGCATTCCTCGAGACTTTTGTGCTCAATATATGGCATTGTTCATCAAACAAGCTCATATACACCCGACAAATGGTGTAGCGAGAGGAAAAATAGGACTTTAAAGGAAATGATAAACTCTATGTTATGAATAGTTCGGGCTACCACATAACTTGTGGGGTGAAGCCTTGCCTCTTTGCCAAACTTTATTCTAAATAGAATTCCTTTTAAGAATTCAAATAAATCTCACCCTTGGAAGTATAGGAAAGGAAGAAGATTACCATCTTATAAAATGATGAAAATATGGGTTGTTTAGCAAAAATACTTTATTCCTTTGCACAAAGAACAAAACTTGGTCCTAAAACAATTGATTATGTGTTTATTGGTTTTGCAAATGCAAGTCTTTGCATATAGGTTTCTAGTTTATAAATCTGAAGTGCATGACATACATGTAAATACAATTTTAGAATCTATAGACGCTGAATTCTTTGAAGATGTTTTTCCTTACAAGAGAGAGTCCAGTGAGCTTATGTATAAGCGAACTCGTGATGAACAATCTACTCGAGGATTCAAGGAGCAACATCTGCAGAACCTAGGAAAGGAGTAGAATTAAAAAAAACCAAAGAATTTTGGTCCGTGCTTTATAAGTTTCATGACCATAGGAACCCTGAACTTCTGAAGAAGCAATTACTTCACACGAGGCATTGTCTTGGAAGGAAGCTATTAATAGTGAAGTTGAATCCATCTTACAAAACCATCATTAGGAATTGGTTGATATACCGCACGGAAGTAAATCGATGAGTTGTAAATGGATTTTTAAAAAGCTTAAAGGCTGATGGCTCAGTCGACAAGATATAAGGCCGGAGTTGGTAGCAAAAGGATATAGACAAAGGAGGGGCTAGATTATTTTGACACCACCCTCACGCAGTAATGCAGAATAACATCTATAAGGGACGCTCATTGCGATAGCTTCCTTGAATAATATGGAAATACATCAAATGGATGTGAAAGCGACTTTTAAATGGAGAGCTAGATGAAGAGATATATGAACAACCGGAAAAGTTGTGGTTTCAAGGTCGAAAATAAAGTGTGCAAGTTGATCGAGTCCTTATATGGACTTAGCGAGTAACGAGTGGCATGAGAAATTTGATCACCTGATGTTGTCACATGGATTTAAAATCGTTAAGGTGTGACAAATGTGTATCTTTACGTAAGGCATCTGAATTAAGTGTGTATTTATGCATCTTTTATGTTATTGATATGCTATAATGGGAACTAGCCAGAGGATGTAATAATGTCCACAAAAGTTACTAAGCTCCATATTTGATATGAAAGACCTAGGTCTAGCTGATGTAATTTTGGGAATTCAAATAAAAAGAAATAATGAAGGATACACACTTACACAATCCCATTATGTGGAAAAGATTTTAAATAAATATGATCAATCAAATTGCAAGGTTGCAGTAACACCTTTTGATGCAAATTGCAAACTGAAAAAGAATCTTGGAGATCTGCAGTCTCCACGATTACAATATTCACAAGTCATAGGTAGCTTGATGTACCTAATGAGCGTCATTTAGGCCAGATATTGCTTATTCGGTAAAGCGAGGCTTAGTAGATATACAAAGTAATCTTTAGAAAGGCAGATTTGGGAAAGAGGCTTTGGTTGAGTGTTAAAGGTATCTCGAAGTATCTTGTAACATATGGATTACATTATACAAAATATCCACCGATTACTTGAAGGCTATAGTGATCTTGGTGGATTCCGAATGTCTGAAACAAATCGACCCGGTGGATATGTAATTTACCTTGGGAGTCGCCATTTCTTGGAAGTCTTCGAACAAACGTGTATAGCACGTTATTTATCGTCACAATTTATAGCGCTCGATAAAGTGGCGAGGGAGGCGAGTGGCTAGAAATTTTTATGGGACATTCGGTATGGCATAAACGCAGCATGTGACTATATCGTACATTGTGATAGCATGGCGACCTGTTGGAAATTGCAGTGCTGTCTGATGGAAAGTGAGACACATAAGGCGTAGACAATCTTGTGCCAGTTGGCACTACAGTGGGTGATGTCGTCTGATATATAAAGTCGAGGCAAATTTAGAGTGATCCTTTGACAAAGGCCTACCTAGAGGGAAGCGAAGTCGAGTTTACATGTCGAGGGAATGGGATTAAAGCCACTTGAATGAGTGATACTGAGCGAAACCTAACCTAGTTGGATCTAGGTTCAATAGGAAAACTAGTTTAGTAGCTGAGTAGTGAAACACATCTTTCTCTTTCATTAAGGTGTTTAATGTGTTTTTACGATGTATAGGTTATGTATAGCATTTAATGACAGCTGATATCTTTATGTAAAGGTGAGCAGGCAGCTTTAATCATTGTCACTGATATGATAGTAATGTGGGGTCGCATTTATGAGGAATTGGTGGATTTGCAAAATTCTCACATTTATCATGAATAACGGGATATATTTCAAGACCAAAATGAACACCGCGTATAAACTCAGTACCTTTAAGTTATGTTGTGTATGTGATACATGTTGCTCCGAGGTTTCTTCTGAAGGTGAGCAGGTTCGAATCTTTATATCCCTTGTGTCGCAAGTAGATCCGATGTGTAACACTAAGGTAAGTTGAGTCAAAGACACTTTTCCTAAAACCTGTGATTAGCTTCCTCTCACATGCATTACATAGATTTATTCTAGTGTAAATCACATTTCTTTTTGTTTTTTTAAAATGTGGGGTATTATTAGAATCTTTTAAAACAAAACCTCTGTCTGCACATCGGTTGTGGGAGGGTTTTGAACAATTTATATAGAAGAAAGCATAAGCGAATAAGTGATGAGAATTGGGCCTGTTTGTTAGTGATGGGTGGGTCTCTTCTCCATAGAGCTCCCCTTGGTAGGCCTACAAATATATATATATATATATATATATATATATATATATATATATATATATATATATATACTATATATATATATATATATATATATATATATATATATATATATATTAGGCCTTAGGGCCGATAGTGTGGGCTTTGAAATAATAACACAAATTGTTTTTAGTGGCGAGAAAGTGCAAAAATCGTTTGAAACAATGCATGCATGCGAAGGTTGCAAACTTTCGAAAGGTTGCGTCACGGTTTATAAATACCAGCCGCGAGGATTACGACGGAAAATCTTGTTTTTGTTCTTCCTTGCATTTAACAACAGTACATCGCATTTAGAGAGAGAAAGCGTGAAAGAGTTTAGCAGAGTTGAAGTTTCTGTGCAAATACTTCCATGATAGATAGTTTAAATCACGGGAGGCGATCACGCGATCTTGTCTGAGAGAAGAATTGAAATATTGTCTTTAGGACATTGCGAGTTTGCAAGACTCTATCCCTTAAAGTTAGTATATATATATATATATATAGATATGTGTATGCCTATATTTTGTGTTATTAATGATGTAATATATTGTTAAAGAGTTTAAGTGCATGTTCGGGTTATCTTCTCTCTAAAGTTTCTTGTCGATGTTCTATTCTTGGCACCTTGATCTTTGTCTTAGCAAGGAGTGCACGGCGAGATCGGTTGTTGAATCCTGGAGGTGGAGCGTCGGTTCTCTCTTGAGCAAGGTTAAACAGGAGAATTGAATCTACTTTTAAGGACAATGTTATTGCACGCGCCAATGATCTGTCGAACCAGTCATCTTACCTCATTTGTTTCTTGTTTGGTATGTTTAGGCTAATTCAAAACTCCTAATATTTTTCTAAAATACATAGTGGTATCGGCTTAAGTGTAAGTGATAACTTCTTAGTAAATGTGCAGGAGAGTCTATCAGCCAAGCGATAAGATCTTAAAATGAGTGGGATTACGGTGAACCACTATGACCTTCCCTTACTTGAATCTACTTTTCACCGAGATAAACACTTGCGTCTCTTACTCTTATCTTTGGTTTTGTTACTTAAAATAAACGTAAATAGAGCAACAAGCCTAAGTATGTTGAATATGAGAAATATGAATTAAGAATATAAATTGAACCTGCACCATTTCAGTGATAAAAGAGTGGGACGAGTTTACGAGAGATCCCATATTCGGATCCAAGAACAAAGTACTACAAGTCTATTCTAAAATTTGTAAATCTAACCCAATTCTTATTTTTCTTGAAACCTAACCTAGTTTGGACATAAATGTCTTTTGCCATTATAAGCATTTCATGTATGTTTCAAAAAAAAATTTTATTTTTACAAAAAAAAAGAACAATGAGGAGATATCTTTTTTTCAAAAAATAAAGCAAAATTGTTGAAAAGATTTCCCAAATTGGATTTTCAAAAGCCCTTTTATTCAAATAACCCTAAAAAAAAAAAGATAATTGAGAATAAGTAAAAGAAAAAAAAATTAAAATTAAAATTGACAAATTATTTTTATCTATTACCTTAAACTTATTTTATTTATTTTAATTTACCAATATAAGATCAACTAATTTAAAATATGCAGAATTTTCAAATAATTTTAATTATATTTTATTTTATTTTAATTTCTAATATGACAGCAAAGATAAAAAGGTCATTTCCCTCGAGATAGTTTTTCTTTCCCTACAACCTTTCACCAGTAAAACCAAAACACAATCCCCTGATATTTTGAGCAGAATCTCGTCGTCCACACAACAGTACAACAAACTGCATTATGAATATTGGTATTCGTTAACAAATGGTAAATTTTCATTCACTGTAATTTCGTATAGATCTATTTTGTAATTTCCCACAAAATCTGCATCATTCGTCTTTTACACCATCATCTTATTGAATTCAAGGATGATAGATTTTCAGTTCCAAGAAGATGAACAATCAGTTACAAAGGAGGGTCATCTGAAATCGGGAGAACTGAATTTCTCTCAATGTTCCTCCTCTTCACCACCATCATCAACCTGAAACGATTGCTCAAATTCGAAGTCCATGATCACTCCATCCATAATATGGACCACAGTCATCCTTTTCGAATATCCATCCTCGTCGATCGAACTCTATTCACCATCATGCTCCATCAGACGCCAAATGCACAATTCAATCCAGACAACGAATCAGGCAGACCTCTCTTTCCAAACGGTGTCGTTTGGGAATAGCGCCCAGGGAACGGCCGAAACCAAGCACACACGAGAGAAAGCACCGCGTACGTATCCGTTCATCACCTGCACTCTGCCGCCAGACTCCGATTCAATTGTAGCCTCAAATCGCGTTGGAAAGCTTCTTCCGAAGGGATGAAGACCGTGAAAGCCAGATCTGGCGGCAACATTTCAAGCATCATCTCCCCGAACTTCCCGATCCTATCGTCAATGAACTTCTGTCTGATTGCGCTGTTTCGCCTTATTGAGACCTCCGGCAGTCTCAGCATTGACAACATCACAACCATAAGGCTACAAACGGTAACCACTACACAAACAAAAGCGATTGAATCCTTCACACACCAGCCTCTCCTCATTGCAACTAAAAACAAAAAATCAGCAATTGCTCTGCAAATCGAAGCTCAAACTCGAAATCTGAGTTCCGTCAAATGAGTCGAAACACGGATTCGACTACTAAAAGTGACGGCTCGATCTTAATCTCTTCTACAAACACTTTCTGCGAGCAATTCCAGAATTCTGACTCAGAAATTTTTTTGCCGTAGGAGATCGCGATCTAGGCAAGAAGAAAGGAGGTTAGTTAGGGCATGCGATTCCTAGCTTATTCCTCACTAATTTTGCTTTATTTTATTTAAAACCCTTGCTCCACCCTGTAGGCTCATGTTAAAAGCTCTACTAATTACAATAATTTAGAGACCAGAGGCAGGAGGAAATTGGTCAAAGAATATCGAATAATAAAAAATTCTGGCGTGTCAGATCTGATATTACAGATCAAGGTTAAAAATATATAGGTTTCGATGAAGATTTGATACTTTAATTTTAAGAGGATATATCAATGGATATTTTATATGAATATTGATATATCAAATTTAATCTTTATAAATTAAGCTGAAAATCTTTGTAAAAATATAAAAATTACATAAATAATCGAATATACGCATTAATATTACATTCTGATATTTTAAAGCAAAAATGAAGATCGATATGGAGCGTTGCGACGTTGTGAAAGATGCCAAATGCTTGTTGAAAGCGATATTAAATGCAAAGCGTAGTGTTCAGATATTATTAATTATAAGATCGAGCGTGTCCCGATTATAAATGTTTTGAGTTATACCTGGCCTCTCGTGGATAGGAAATTTGAGTTCGCTGGCATCTTCGTTTGAAATCTTTGTTGTATTTGATATGAAATGTTGAATAAAATTTGTTCAGCATGAGGATAGTTTATCGATTATGTCTTTATCAATAAATATTGCAGAAGGATTTGAAGAAATGAGCCTTCATTACCATAAGGAGGGAACGTTAGCGTCATTGGATGGTCGTTGTATTGGTGTCGATCTTTGTTATTCAGCTAATAAAAGAATAAATCTTTGCATTGTATGTCATCCTTCTATGACCTTTATATGGATTTAATGGCTCGATACACAGTAGCTCTCCTAGACCCATGGTCTTTATCTTGTGTCATGTGTGAAATCATCTTGGCGCATTACGCTGAACAATGGATATTCACTTTATTCAACGTCTACATTCTGCATTAATCATTTCTAGTATGCGTCTGTCATCCGATCGCTCTCCTCTTGAGTTATCATAGCTGTAGTAGAGAGATGCGAGCAAAGCCCAGGTCTCTTCTTATGTTGACACTTAAAATCAAAGAGGGTCGAGAAGTGACAACGAATTTGAAATGAGTCTCTAGTGTCTTAAATGAAACTTCATATAGGGCTTTCGGATAAAACGGCTTTCAACGTAATCGCCAGCACCGAGCGTGTGCAATAATTCATGGATCAGGATTTCCATTTTCATCATCTAAATGGAGAGGTTTAACCCATTAGAATAATTGATTATCCTTTTCTTCACCAAACTCAGTTGAAATGTCCAGTAAATAAAGGTAATCATTTTAAGGAACTTTATCGATCTTTGCTTGCATATCATGAATCTTTAGTTTCATGTTATGTAACAAAACTAATTGTTGGGTGAGGTAAGCAAGTGGGATTTCTTTGTTTGTATAGATCGAAGCCAGAGTAACATCAAATTCTCTCACATCTTTGAATGTTCAGCCTCAGGTACTGGCAGGCGAAGGCGAACTGATCCGGTGCGCGGACCGGTTTACACCATATATACATTTTGAATCTTTGTAGAAATAAATGTCGTATAATCATTTCGGTTAAAAGATGGCCCTACGTTTTGTCGATTAACACTTTCATGTAATAGGGCATGTATGCGGCTGATATCATTTACAAAAAACGTTATGGGATTGTCTCCTGAGTAATCAAATATATTCTTCTGTGAAAACTTATACATTTTGGTTTCATTACAAAAGATCAAATGATGTCATGGGAGAAATGTATCGTAAACAGGCGTTTACTTATACTCATACGATTCGACGATAACTCTAAGCTACATGGTCTTTGCTCTTGTCGCTGGAAGGGAAAAGCCTTGCTTGTGAGCGTGGATCAGCAATATGATTAAACATGCAAGCGCCATCTAAAATTGATAAATAAAATTACACTGTGTAGATTTGCGGATCAGTCGGCCCCTAGACTTCTAGATCGATACCCGACCGACCAATCTACAGAGTCGGATCTACAATGACGGTACGTATGCGATCTGCCGTCCGATCTACGGTCGGTAATCTGCTTATAGTCAGATCCTTCGGATCTATCCTCGAGGGGAATTGGTATGGATGTGTGTGGGCACAATAGATCAGACGTGGCCCAGATCTTAGAACACTTAGAAAAAAACCGAAGAATAGAAAAATTAACAACTATACTTCTGTTCTGTGATACTCGAAAAATGTATGAAAAAAAGCTTTCGAAGAAACCTTAAAACCCGTTGCATCAGAGACAGCATTGCATTATAATAAATTATATTTATTATAAATAACGATTCGTATAATAAATTATATTTATTATAAAAGCGGATTCATATAATCAAATTATATTTATTACTTATTTATAATTTATACATATATTGAGAATACTAAGTGGGACCCGAGAGCCACGCTGTTATCTCCCACTTGCTCTTGGAGTACAAACTTGGCGCTAAGCGTATATAGCTGAGCTTGTGTTACATAGTTCAATTCTTGATATGAGCTCCTTCACTTTCACTGAGCTGGCACGGGGATCAACGGCTATTATTAATTAAGGCTCCTTATAATTGAAAAGCAATTATCTAATGGAGTGCCACTCCACTAAAGGCAGGAGTTTGAACTCAAAATTAATAATATTGATATATATATTAATTTCCTCCATTGTAAAATATCGATAATTAATTGATTATATTTTTAATAAGTGATTAATTATTTTAATCTCTGATTTACGGATTTCTCCTAATGTGGATCAAATGCAACGGCCGGTGACTTCATTACATCAAGTCTGAAACATATCAAGGGGATATTTCATACAATTTCCATTTTTTTATTTCATAAATCTTGGTAATTAAACAATCCGTTCCCAAATCATCCGTGTTAGTAGTCAAAATAGGCCTCACATATTGACAATTCAAAGAGCCAGATAATTATTCAATTACCTATTTAAAATAAACTCGGGATTGAGAAAAATAATAATCAAATATCACTTGAGATTTAATTCCTTTCTACGAGGTACTTTAATCAAATCTTTCTTTGATCCTATCAATGCAAACATAATCTGCACGATATTTTATAATAGCAGAGACAGATTATTTCGCCCAAAATGTGCCGATCTAAATAAAGCGTCGACTTTGTTCAATAAGCGTGATCTTATTCATTAATTATGAGAACTTATGATCATGTCTTCCATGGGCTAATCCATATGACCATATCTTTGCATAATTAATCTGGACCTTAATACGAAAAATGCTAGTGTGCACGAATTGAAATTAATACCTCATTGAGTTTTATTAACACGAAAAATACAATAATTTTTATTTGTCTTTTTCTAAAAGCTCAAATAAAAAAAACTCCCACTAATTTCTAAAATAGTAGTAATCTCCTAACACCCGTAGAATCTACATGTCTTTCAAAGCTTGAGCAATTAGAGCCTTTGTGAATAGGTCAGCTAGGTTTCCTCTGTATTTTGGTATTGTATGTCTCCTCGCTCGATGATGTCTCGGATCGAGTGGTACTTCCTCTCAATGTGTTTTGTTTCTTGTGATACCTTAGTTCTTTGGAGCATGCTACGACCACCACTTGTTGTCACGATGCAAAAGGGTAATGGACGACACCTTGCCAGATTATCACGAAGATCCGTAATGAAACCTTGATGCGGCTTCATAGCCTCGAGCGGCATTATGTTCGACACGTAGTGGGAATCTTGCTACACCGCGTCTGTTTAATACTCCTCGACCAGAGCTGACTCCACCATATAGTGTAAACACATAACCCGAGAGGTAGATTTCCTTGGTCGATATCCCTTGGAAGTGATCTGTGAAACCCGATGGTTTCTAAACTCCCCTTTGGAATATACTAGCATATAATCTCTTGTTCTCCTTAGATACTTAAGTATATGCTTCACGCAATCCGGTGTTCTTCAAGGATCGATTGATGCGATTTACAACTCAGCATAACGAATGTCGGCACAGTGCGTAACATGGCATGCGGCAGAGGTACCTCTGGTAGGGCGCCGGGTATCCACACTCATACGTTCTTTACGCTCGGGGAGTTTTGGTGATTGCTCCTTAGAAAGATGAATTCCATGTCTAAGGGTAAGGATCCCTTTTGAATTTTCCATGTTAAACCTGACGAAAATTTTATCAATATAAGAGGCTTGAGATAGTGCGACAACTTATTCTTAGGTCTACGTATAAGTTTGATTCCAAGAATATAGTTGGCTTCTCCCAGTCTTTCATATCAAGCGTTTATGCAACCAATCTTTTACTGACAACACTTGTTTTATCGTTTTAGATTAACAATATGTCATCTACGTAAGGGTGAAAAACTACATACGTGCTTGGATTCTTTTTTGTAAACCTGAGGTTCATCGGGGCTTTCACCAAACGAAAAGTAATGGCACGATCAAACTGATGTTCCATGATCTGGATGCTTGCTTAAGTCCATAAATGGACCTTTGCAACTTGCATACCATGTGTTCTTTGCCTTTGGCTTTAGACGCCGGTTGCCTGCATGTAGATGTCTCATTTAAATTGCCATTTAAAAAGAAATTGTTTTGACATCCATCTGCCAAATCACGTGTCGAGACTAAGCATTCTGTTAAAAGAATCCGGATGAATTTTAGCATATTCTTGGCGAAAGGATTTCTTATACTCCTTGCATAACGGATATACGGCCTGGTACATAACATAGCATACATGAGACTACCTCTGTTAGGGGCATAAGGTATCCTACTACATCCACGTTCTTCACCTTTCGGGAGTTTTTGGTGATTGCTCCTTAGAAGATGAATTCCATGTCTAGGGTAAGGATCCCACTTTTGGAATTTTCCATGTTAAAACTGACAAAATTTTATCAATATAAGGAGGCTTGAGATAGTGCCCGACAACATTCTTCGGTCTCGTATAAGTTTGATTCCAGGCTATAGTTGGCTTCTCCGAGTCTTTCATATCAAACATTTTATCTGACTGATCTTTTACACGACAACACTTGTTTGTCGTTTCGATTAACAATATGTCATCGTAAAGGCCCAGAAAAACTATACATTAGCGGATTCTTTTGTAAACACAAGGTTCATCGGGGCTTTTCACCAAAACCAAAGAGTAATGGCACGATCAGGCGATGTTCCATGATACGGATGCTTGCTTAAGTCCATGCGTGGACCTTTGCAGCTTGCATACCATGTGTTCTTTGCCTTTAGCTTTGAACCCATGCAGTTCTTTGCATGTAGATGTCCTCATTTAAATTGCCATTTAAAAGTTGTTTGACATCCATACCGCCAATCTCGTGTCGAGACTAGCGACTACGACTAAAAGAATGGATAGATTTAAGCATGGCTGCGGCGAAGGGTTTTCTTCATAATCTATCCCCTCTTTTTGGAGTGTATTTTGCCACCAATCTAGCTTTGAAGGTTCCACCTTCCCATCGATCCTCTTTTTTCTCTTGTAAATCACTTACCTATTGGTTTTACCCCTTTAGGTGCCTCTGAAGACAGGTGAATATTAGGAATACATAGATTCCATTTCAGAGTCCATGGCTTTTTACTACTCTGTACATCCACGTCTTCGATTGCTTCTTTGTAATTGATGGGATCCATCTTCCTTTATCGATAAGCGATAACTTGGTAGGAACTATACAACAAAGACAACTATCTGTGAGCCAGCGCCACTGTCAGTACGGCTGAAGCTCAGTTTGTGGTTCATTGTTACGAGCACAGTAAGGTACTAGTTCCTCTTATGCGGCTCTTACGATTCTGGTTCCACATGTATTGGATCTTGTTCCCTTTGGTTCCATCTGTGCTTGTTCACCTTCGGAGTGCATTTTCCCCTCTTTGGTGTGCATAGGAATCGGTGAGTATTAGAAACGAGACAACGGTGATTCGGTTCGTTCATGGTGAGTCGAGCTCATAAAATTATTTTACTCTTGGGTTTGAAATTGCTTATATAGTCTTCCTCGAAAAAGTTGTGAGTACTCTGATAGCCTTTTATCAGAAGGACTATAAATGATCTCTCTGTTCTTGGGTGGCAACCATGCAGAACCTCTGTACGCGATTCCGACTTGTTTGGATCCTTTCTTAAGACATGTGCGAGGGCACCCCGTATTCGGATATGGCTTAAGCGGAAGCGCCCTTTCCCACACAGTGCATTAGATTGTCTTGAGGCAGTTTTAGAAGGAACTAAATTAAGGAAGATACATTACAGGTTTCTAGCGCCTCCCAGCGATATGAGTGAGATGAATAACTAAGCATTGACCTCACCATATCTGAGAAGAGTTAATTTCTTCTTCTGCAACTCCCATTTTCTTTAGGGTGTTCAGTCTTGATAGTTGTGAAGCTATCATAACTGAGTCAGTAAGACTTAAACTCTCGGATAGGTATTCACCTCAGTCGGGCCAAAAGCTCTTTGATATAGGAGTCCTAATTGGCACTACGCCTCGGCCTTATACTCTCGAAATTTAGTGAAAGTTTCGGACTTTTGAAGCATTAGGTAAAATATATCCATATCTTGAGTAGTCATCTGTAAAAGGTGACAAAATACTCTAATACCCTCCTCTGGCTTGGACATTTTGTTAGTCGCACACATCGGTAATACCAATTCAGTAGTTTGGTTAACGCGATATCCTTTGGCTTTTAAAGGGCCTTTTGGTCATTTTACCTTCGAACAAGATTCACATCTTTGGTATAGGTTCGAAGTCACAGGAAGTTAAGATCCACTTTTTACAGGCCACGAATCTATTAGGATTAATATGACTAATCGCAAAATGCCAAGGTCGTTTCATTTGAAACTTTCCTTTTCTTTGGCTAGGTGATCATGTGCGTTATCAACAATTTCGTAATTAAAACATCATAGGACATAGACTTAAAATAATAAAGACCATCTATCAAATCACTCCAGATAAATAACCTGGTTGAACTTGTTGTAATAAAGGAATTAAATTTAATCAAGCAAACCTTGTTCAAATAAACAACCAACGTAATTAAATTCCTTAAAATCCTGGGTATTATTATAAATGGGCCTACTAAACATAAAGTCCTATCATTATTGAAAATAATTTACTCTTGTCCTAATGTTTAACTGAGATTATTGTTCTCCATTTCCAAGCCTCAAACCTCCCTGCTCGCCCAACTGCTTAGCTCGTCTGAACCACCGCAAAGAGTACGCACATGGTTAGTGGCTCCTCGAATCAATGATCCATTTATCATTATAATTCTCAAACAAGTTTCAACCACATTTAAATTACCCATACCTTGCTTTTTGGCAACTGAGGGCAATTTCGCTTTCCGCTGATTCCCTTCGCCCGCACTGCACTCGCTTTCGGCTTCATAGTGGTTTTGGTAACTCCGGTACCCGACCTTCCGGCTTGTTCTATTCTTTTTCCCACCCTTAGGTTTTTCGCTTGAAAGTAACCCCGCCACATATGAACACCGCCTCGATTTTCCGAAAGCCCTCAAGATTTTCAAGTTCATGCATCAACTCGTAGGGAGTTAGATCCATCTTGTTCATATTATAATTAACTTTAAAGCGAGGTAAAGCGATCAGGTAGGGATGAATATGAAATCGATTTGGGGCGGCTCTTTCCGTCTTCATCCCCAGCGCCCGGCTTGATTGAGATGTGACATCATTTTCGGACAATGATCCCTCACACTTCCCCAGTCATTCCATTGTTCCATTATAGCCCTAGCGCAGCACACTTGTAAAGAACTTGTTGATTGTGCAAACATCTTATCGAGTCACGAGATCGTTTCTGCCTCCGCACCGAGATGAGATATCTGTCCTTTCAGTATTGCGACAACGGCAGAATATGGCGTGACGATATATTTTGCCTTGTCCCGATTCTCATAGTCTTTTCGACTTGATCGGATGCATTTCTTCTTGAGCTCATTGGGCTTTGGTGTGGTTAGGACAAACTTGAGTTTTTTCAATATCGATCATCATACCCAGGTTGGTTTTTCCATTACTTATAATTATTTCCATGTAGGCTTTTGACTTCAAAAATCATTACAAGTGGGTTAAATGATGCCATTTTGAAAAAAATACACACTAGTATTAAAAAACGTAATATCTTACAATAAACATAATCTTAAAATTTGAGATTCAATCCCGAAAACTATTTTACGTTTTATTGTAAACAATTATTCCCCAGTTTCCATTATAAACACCACGTTGGGCAAGATATTTATAACAAACTAAATTTGATCATGAAATGATTAGTATCTCTTAAGTTGGTTCCAGGAAAGATGAAGTCTGAAGCCCGGACTACTTAAATCCCACTGTAGACGGGAGACTTTTCCTAAGATAATACATAATCCATTTCACTCTAATTGTTTCAAAACTTTGGGCATAATAAAAATAATATCATAGCCTCGTTGGGAGGTAATAGATGGGAGAATTAAGTTTGAATGTTTTTAACCATTGTTTTAATTTCAAAATTATCTTTAATATCCAAGATTGCCGACGTTGGGCGATCAATCTTATTAAAATTTTGAAACTTAATTGAGTCTAATCAATAAAATCCAACCATGTGTTTTATGGATTTGGGGCATCACATGATCATTTTATTATTAGACCCACAATGGAACCCTTAGGTTTAAATTAATTAAATTAATTAAAACCTTCACCATTCAATATTTTAAATAATGAGTTTTCTAAAATTATTTCAAAAAATAAAATAATTTTTCCATAATAATTTATTAAACTAGATAATAGAATCATAATATAATTATTATGCACATGTAATTATCATTGATGCAAATTTATATGGCACCACCTATTCTATATGGCATGTTATGCATAAGAAGCATGTTATAAGCATATAATTTAAACCATTCACAAAAGCATTAATTAAATAACCCTAATCCATGGTTTCCTAAAAAATTAAAATTGGGCCTATTACAAAATATCCTAAGGTTCTTGGGGCCCCAGTTATTTTTAGTTTACAAAGGCATGAGCCCGAAAACTAAAATAAATTAAAACCACAAAACCCCAACATGTTCTAATTTGAAGGGTAGTAGGTCATAGTCCACCAAATCAAAAACCGGCCCGGGGGAAGAACCACCACTGCCTGACAGGCGGCGCTGGGGCTAGCTGCCAAAAGCGACTCCGCCTTACTTGGCCCTACGCCCAAGACTATCGTAGTGAGGACCACGCGCAGAAACTTCCGCCGGCGCGTGTAGGCGCGTGACGACGTTTCTCGGGCACCGCCGTCGAATCCGGCTAGCGTCTCCTCCTCCTCTAACGTTCCACCACGGTGGTCGTTCTGGATGGTGTCCAGATCTCTCCGGCTTTCCAAATAATGAAGGGTGTCTGATTTACGAGATTTGAAATTTAAAATTACAACTATTTTTAATTAAAAAAAATGTAAATAATAAATAAAACCGGGAAGAGCACGATCTTATGGCCGACCTCCACATTACAAACGAAAAATTAATACGATCAAAAAAGCTACCATGGATCTAGAAGTAGAAACCATTGGAATAATACATCCATTCATGAACAAAATCATAAGGTATGGAATCTAATGTAAGTCTAACAACAAATGAACCTAGGTGCCATATACTAAATCAACATCAAAATTACATGCATTATTGAATACCTAGATACACATATCTAATGCAGCATGCTCGATACCAATTGAAGGAAAAACACACTGCGGAAGCATGGATCTAGCAATATGATTAAACATGCAACTGTATCTAAAATTCAATATTAAATAAAATTACCTATGTAGATTTGCGAATCAGGTCAACTAGACTTCCTAGATCAGCCACCCGACCCGGCCCAATCTACAGTCGGATCTCTGACAACGGCACGCAACCAACTGATCTACCGTCACGATCTGGATCGCCATTCTCCCACTGTAGTCAGAATATTCAGGATCTATCCTGGGGGTGGTATGGATGTGTGTGGGCACAATGAATCGGGCGATAAGCGAATCTTTAGAACACTTAGAGAAAAAAAAACCAAGAATAGAAAAAGTGCTTAACTATAGCATTACGTGATACGAAAAATGTATGAAAAAAAACTTCCAGAAAACCCTTAAAACCCATTAATCGAATAGCTATTAATATAATAAATTATATTTATTATAAATAACATTCATATAATAAATTATATTTATTATAAAAACCGTTCATAATAAATTATATTTATTATAAATTTATAATTTATACATATATTTGAGAATACTAAGTGGGACCCAAGAGCACATAATTGCTAACACCCTTGTCACTCGGTACTTGCGCAATGATAAAAACAAGGAGCAAGGCATTTTCATGCTTAATGGTTATATGCAATTCTCTCTTCATTTCAATTAAACACAAATATTTAGTTTTTAAGAGCAATGTTTTAGCTGTTCAATAGTTCATGCAATATACATTATATATATGTGCTTATTTCACATACTTTCATTTGCAAATCATTTGATCACTTCAAAGTATACAATTTCATATGCAATATTTCATTTGAAACTCAAATCATGTATTTCACATTTACTTACAATTTGCCCTTAAGCGAATTTAACCATTTTTTTGATTGCATAGGATAAACGGAATCCGGCATGGTCGGATTAGGCTACAAAGTCGGTATAAAAAACATTTTTATCTTTCTGATTTAATCCCGTTAAAACAGCGGTTGTTAAAATCATTATTGTACACTCGATGTTGTCCCACAGCTTAGCTGCGGATCGGTATGCCATTTATATTTCATTTCGTTCCACAATCTTTGCTTAGTTTGGCCTTATTTGTATATCGTCTATCGCCCAACTCAAATATGACCGGATAACATTCTATTAAGGGCATTAAAACTCAATCATAGTAATTTACAATGTGTGTATATATATTTATACCCAAATAATACATTTTGATGTTCATACAATTTTTTGTGGCAATGCATTTACGAAATCATTTTCGAAATAAGCAAAATAATCATATGCAATTTTTTTGAAAATCATTTTAACCAACAATCACAAACTTGAAATAAGAAGAGAGGTATGAAGAACAAACCCAAAAAGGTTGTCGCTCCTCAATTCCTATCCTCAGAATCTCATTCTTAGGTCAGGCTTCCTCATCACCAACCCTAATTCATCACAATTAGAGAACAATATTAGTTGGTTTATTTAGGTTTCTAGTTAGGGTTGGTTTCTACCCAACTTCCTTCCAGTAAAATTTTGAAACAAATGAGCCATATTTTACCCAACTTCTTTCAAGTCCATTGTTCCCCTATAAATCTATTTTATTCATAAATTGGAATCATGTAATTCAGAGCACTGAAACTCAAAATATGTTCAAAACAATCGGGACTACTCTATTTTCAAAACATAAAAAAAATTTGCCTGAAAATATAGCTTCACTTTGACGAATTTTTGGGTTCAATGAGATCCAAATTTGAATACATTTATTTCAAGGAGATTTGTTATCCTAGAAGTCTAGTTTACCCAAAAATTTGAATCACTCAATTTGGATGAGTGAAACTCAACTTATGGCCTAAATACAAAAACACCAAACTGTACCAAACTGAACCAGAATTTTCCAGAAAACAGAGTCTTACTTTGACGAATTTCTAAGTCTAATGGGTTCAAATTTGAATACACTTATTTCAAGGAGATTTGTTCTCCTAGAAGTCTAGTTTATTTAGAAATTTGAATCACTCAATTTTGATAAATGAAACTCAACTTATGGCCTAAATACCAAAACCGTTCCAAAACACCAAAATTGTACCAAACTGAACCAGAATTTACTCGAAAACAAATCCTCACTTTGACGAATTTCTGGGTCCAATGGGATCTAAATTTGAATACACTTATTTCAAGGAGATTTGTTCTCCTAGATGTCAAGCTTACCCAGAAATTTGAATCACTCAATTTGGATGAGTGATGGCCAAAACAAAATATGAGTTTTGGAAAATTTTGATAGTATCTCCCCTAAAACCCCAACATTTCCTTTATACAAAAATTCCTTAAAACCAATCCTAACCCAAAAGTACTTTGAAACTTATCCCAAAACTGATCTACAACCATTTAAAACAATTCTATTCCGATTTGGGATTTTCATCAAACCCAAATACAACATTAAGGGGGTTAGGGTTAGTTTCATACCTTTAATCTCTTTCTTTTCACTTCCTTCTTCTTTGTTTGGCTCAAATCCTTGGAGAGCACAAAGCCAACTCAATCTCCTCTCACACTCTCTTAACCGTGCCCTTGTTCTCAATGTGAAGATATACCCAAATGAGAAATGTTAGTCAAAGATTAATTTTTGGTCTTAACTCAAAACCTTCATTAGGCCTTGTTTGGCTAGCACATTATTTCCTCATTTCTCATTTTTGCATTTTAATCCTTTTTTTCTCTTTCATTTTCTATTCAACTTATTACCCTTCTTCCATTTTGCTTTGCCACTTCTCATTTATGATCCTTTGGTCCTCATTTTGACATTTTACCAATTTAACCTTAATTCTTTTATAATTTTCGGGTTTTATCATTTTTTTGTTCTTTAAAAATATAAATTCAGAAAAATACAATTTAACTTATTTTATACCCTAAACATGTTATAAAACTGCTAGATTATTTTTAGGGTGTTACATTGAAGATGATGCAATTTGGGAAATAACCTTAAGGGTCAAATTCCTCAATGTTGGAGTGTGGGTTTTATACATAAACCACCATTCAGCTGCAATAAAAATTACTAACATTCAAAATCTAATAATAATATGGTAATAGACTTTACTTTTAAACTTTTAATGAGAAATAACACTCACCATGAACCATTAAATCTTTTGATGCTATTGTTGCACAATCACCGAATCCCCTTTTCGCATCTAAAACATTATAAGTTGTGAATTCAAAATGAACTTGTCAAATCAATATATGTGTAAGTGTAACCAAATAAATTGAATCAATTAATTAGAAATATAACCTATTGATGTACCTCATTTCCAAAATTATCAAGGCCTACAGTAGTAGAAAATAATTTTGCAAATACTTCGTGAACAACTTAGAGTAGCTCAAGGTCACTATTAACTCCAGGTCTATATTGAAATCTTGGATTAAAATAATATGCTACAAAAGTGATTTAGAATGAGTATATGATAAAAGGAAAATAATATGCATTAAATATGATTATAATATTGCTTAATTACCTACTGCATAAAGAAGATGTTTAAGGATTTTATCCCAACGATCTGCGATGATTTTTTTTTTGACCCAATATTTAGCTTTGAATTCATATAAATTTTGCTTCATTACTCAAATCAACTCATACACAAATGACATTGTTGGGACGACTTTGGAATCAACAATAAGAAGAACTGAATATAGCGTCTCATAGATTGACACTAGGTTAGAGACCTTCTCCCAATATGCATGATTAAACATGAGTCCTTCAACCTCATGTCCAATGGTCGTCCAACTAAGCTTGTGAGAAGTTCATTTATCACTAATAAAGATCTTCTTCAAATCAGCTCTCTTTTTTAGAAGACTTTCTAGGGCGATGTAATTTTTCGCAAATCTTGTTGCCCCTAGACGCACGATATCTCCACCACAAGCCTTTCTCATTTTTACAACCAACCAACTATGATTGTAGATGAAGTTGATAATCTTCTATGCATTGGTAATTAAGCCCAAAACACTTTCTCTTTTACCAATATCTTCAAACATAAGGTCGATGCAATATGTTGCACATGGAGTCCAATATAAATTGTACTTCTTCATTAATAATTTCTCAGCCTTCACAAATGATGATTCATTGTTTGTAACAATTTGCACAACATTTGCTTCACCAACTTCCTTTATCACAACCTTCAACAATCCATAAGTATATTTGTTGTCTTTGATATTCTCTAATGCATCAACAGACTTAAGAAAATTTGTATTTCCTTTACAATATACCATGAAATTAATGATGTTTAATTTCATGGAACAAATCCATCAATCACACATAATTGTGCACCCATAGGTCTTCCAATTCTCCCTTTGGAGATTCACATAATCTTCCATGTCTTTATACTCCATATCCAAATATTTATTTTTGATTTCATATGGAGAGGGTGGCTTTATTCCCATGCCTACATGTAGAATTAAGGTAATTAATTATATGGTTTGCAACTATAATGCAAGATAATAATGTTATTAGAAATTGAAAATTGATTTTCACTTACCAGCTTGTTGTACACCAACAATCATGTTCTTGAAGTGGTGAAAGTCTACTTTGTGAGGCGCAACACTCTCATATATGAAGAATTTACTGATTAGTCAGCTCATCGTTTCTTTGATTACACCTCCTTTAAAAAGATTTTTAATACTCTTTTGTCTTGCTGTCGAAGATTTGTATAATGATGGAGCAAGAGGTGGTGATGGATTCGATTGTCTCACACTTTTAGATCTTTCCATGCGCCTTACTAGATCAGTTGGTTGTGATTGTGAAGGCTCACCTATTGTAATTATATATATATATATATATATATATATATATATATATATATATATATATATATATATATATATATATATATATATATATATATATATATATATATATATCATAAATGTTTGTGAATCCATTTATACTATAAAAACGAATTTAAGTTAAAAGATTTACCAATTTTTCTTTTGCTTCTCATAAACCCTTCTTCTTGTTGTCGATTCCATTTACTAACTTTGGATGCACAACATGCTGCTTGATAGTCAGCTCGCTCGTCAAGGTTCATGTCAGCCGGATATATATAGACATCATCTTCCTCCTCCTCATCCTCCTCCTCCTCATCATCATCATAATCATCAACGAGATGTCTATGGCTACCACCCATTGTGTTTCGCAGTTCAACTCGAATTTCTTCAATATATGCGGTTTTCTTCGCTTTGGCTTAATTCCTTTGAACCAAAAGTTGTCTCATTTCTTTTTAACCTTTAGGAGGCACATTAGAACACTTCTTGTTATTTGAGTGGGGATCTGTATGTGATAAGTGAAATTTAAACCGAGTAATCCCGCCACTTTTAATCACCATACCACAATAATTGCATATTGTGTCATTTATGTTCCCTTCAATAGGTATACAATATTTCTAAGCAGGATCACGACTTCTAACAGCACTTCCACTTCCACTATCCATCCTATAAACTTCAATAACTGTAATCAATTTTATATTCAAATCAAATCTAAATATAAAGTTACATTAAATATCATAAGTTAAATAAAATGTGTAACATATATATTTGACATAATCTATGTTCATACATTAATTAACAATTTGTTATATTTCATATTCATAATCTAAATTTAAATATAAAGTTATATTAAATATCTATAAATAAATAAATTGTGTAAATTATTTAACATATAAAGTAAATTAAACATAATATATGTTGATATTTCATACATTAATTAAAAAAAATTTATATTTCATATTCATAATCTCAATCTAAATATAAAGTTATATTAACTATCATAAGTTAAATGAAATGTGTTCATACATTAATTAACAATTTATTATATTTCATATTCATAATCATAATCTAAATATAAAGTTATATTAAATATTTTAAAATAAATAAAATGTGTAAACTATTTAACATATAAAGTAAATTAAACATAATATATGTTCATATTTCATATATTAATTAACAAATTTTATATTTCCTTATTCATAATCTAAATCTAAGTTATATTAAATATCTAAAAATAAATAAAATGTGTAAATGATTTAACATATAAAGTAAAAGGGTAATTGATATGAATAATTCATAGTTTGTCCGATCTTCTTTAATTAGTCTCACCTATGGTTTAACTATGAATAATCCCATATTTGGAGGTTTAAGTATCACAGATAGTCTGTATTTGTTTGTTTGATTAAAAATGTCATGTATCATTTATCATTATTACTTAAAATTTTATTTTAAAAAAAATATAGTTTGATCCTTTGCATCTCTCGCCCTGCTCTTCGTAGCGTTTATTTAATTAGGTACCAAAATTTGAATTTTTTTAAAAAAATTCAGTTTTGAAAAACTTATCTTCTTCTCCGTCATGGTCTTCTTCAAGTCGTCGTCCTTGTTTTCTTCATGTCGTTTTCTTGGTTTTTGGACAACCATTTATGTTTTCTCTTCTAGATTCATTCTTTTTTTTTTCTTTTAATCTGATTCATTGTAAATGTGTTGTCTTTTTTCAGACAACCATTTCCAATTCTTATTATGTTTTTGGTAAAGAAAATATCAAAATTTTCTAGCAATAAAAAACTCGGCACAATTTTTCCCATAAGGGTCAATGATCTGAGCAATCAGAAAAAATATAACGGAGGTTGCCCATCATCGGCTCTATTTTCTGTAGGTGTATTTCCTTTGTACTCCATTTGATTGTTGGGATTGAAACACGCATCCTAAATTTCAAATTGCCACCGACACCACAATCCATGCCAAAATTCAAAACCCAAGGTCATTGAAATTTGAACTAACTAAAATCAGTAACAAAGCTCCAAACCATAAAGTTAATTTACCATCATAACATGACCTGTTCAATTGAGAATTTTCACAAACAGTTGAAAGGCATGCCACATTTATTAATAGTTCCCAAAAAATAATTTATGTTATGAATTTAGGATTAGTTCTTTTTGTAGCCTGTTGTCCACTTTAGACCCATAAATAAACATCCTGAACCAATTTTCAGTCAAAAAGCAAACATAGCATTCTTGTCGGTTTAAAAGCTAAAACTAATTCCTTCAGCAAACAAGGGTTCTTCTTACAGCCAATATGAAACCCAAAACCAAACAAACCACTTTCTAGGAAAGCATAAGAAAGAAAAAAAAGGGTCCAAACAGGACCGTAGAACCACACATAGCAACATTAGAGCACATATAAGATTTATATGTAAACAAAGACAGAGGGGGGTGAGAAGGTGGTGGACGGAGAGCATGAAGACCGAGGAGAGAGAGGATGTGGGATAAAATTGATTTTTTAAAAAAATAAAAATAGGGGCCAATAAAATAATGATACATGGTGAGAGAGAAGAGAGGGGTGATCAAATTAATTTTTTTTTAAAATAAAAAAATATGGAGTCAATTAGATAGTGACACGTGGCCACATATGATTATTTTATCTTTCTTAAGCGATCACCGATGCCTCAGGACCGATATTGCTATACAGGACCCCCCAAACGTTGAATTATTCCTAGTTAATCAATATGTGAGACAAATTAAATAAGACCAACCAAAATATGGATTATTTCTGTCAATTACCCTAAAGTAAATTAAACATATTATATGTTCATATTTTATACATTAATTAACAAATTTTTATATTTCATATTCATAATCTCAATCTAAATATAAAGTTATGTCAATTATCATAAGTTAAATAAAATGTGTTTATATATTAACTAACAATTTATTATATTTCATATTCATATTCATAATCTAAATCTAAACTTATATTAAATATCTTAAAATAAATCAAATGTGTAAACTATTTAACATATAAAGTAAATTAAACATAATATATGTTTATATTTCATATTCATAATCTTAATCTAAATATAAACTTAAATTAATTATTAAATTGCACAAATGTAAAAATAAATTAATTAACTTGGAAACATACCTTAAATTGCACAAATGTTATATTGAATAAAGACTTGAATACCAGTAATTGATATAAAAAATTCTTCAACACTAAGAGGCCAAGGCTTGCACAAATCAATAATTGTTTGAGAGATATCAACAAGAATGAATGAGTTTTATATGAAAAACTAGTGATGTTAAAAATTTATTTATAAATTTTAAGTCAATGGCAGTTTTAATTAGCAATTAAAAATGAATTTTGGCTATTGGATTTTATTTTAGATCAAATCTAACCATTAGATCTTGATCTAACCATTAGAATTTATTCCTGGTCATTGGATCAAGTCACCTATTTAAAATCTAGAGTCGGATAAAAAATCTTACCATTGGAACCTAAAGAAATTACGAGTTGAATCACGACCGTTGGTCAGCCTTAAGCTGATTATGGCATCAGATCCTACAAGTAAATGTTGGAGATTTTCAAAACAACGGTCTCAACCCGTTGGATCAAACAACATCAAACGTCCATGTGTCGTCGATATATCGCCGATTTTTTCTTGATATATCAGCAATATTTGTCGATATATCGTCAATAATGCACAAACTTTTGCAAGGACATGCACGTCGTTCCACGCGTTGAATCCAATCGATAATATCGTCGATATATTTGTTTGGTAAATATATCGTCGATATGTGATTTTATTAGTTATTTGTCGTTGATCGATATCGTGTTGGATGGACAGCGCCCAAAATCTGACGATATATGGCGATATTTGTGGCGTTTTAATCGATTACCGTCAAAGAGCTTAAGACTTTAAATACCAGAATTTATAGTCTAGTTTGCAAGCTTCAACAACAATTAATGTGGCCTCTATCCCAACAAATCTGGCCAGTTAGTTTTATTTGACTTGACCTATTAAAAAGGAAAAACTGAAACAATAGCTACCAGCTGCTTCCATAACTTTAGGATCCACCACTTCATGCATGACTAACTGCGAAGCCATGTACCAACGTTCCCAATGACCAGTTCAATTATCCCAAATATCTGGGATTTGGCCGTCTCTCCCTGCTAGATCTTCGCACCTTATCGATACCCACCGTCTCAAGATTGAGCTTGTCCTCAAGCTCGATGTCAAGAAATTTTTTGAAACACAATAACCAATTTCTGCCAGTTCCCATGTCACGTCCTCTTGAGGCAAAATTTTCCACTGCACCAGGATTACATTACTCAGTTTTCCTCCATGTTTGGTCCACTTCTGATCAAGAATCCGCTGAGGTTCCAATACAGGTGCGCCATCATCATTTATGGGTGGAACATCAGTTGAAGGCTGGAAAAACTGGAAACACTTTAGCTGTAGAGGGTAAGGCTAATTTGTACGCAACTGGCCCCATCTTCTGTTTGATGGCATAAGGGCCACAGAACCGGCTGGATCGTATGCTCGTTTGAAAATAGTCTACTGTTGATATGGTTTAAGTTTGAGAAGGACCATGTCTCCATCTTCAAAGTTGAGCTCCCGACGTTTAGCATCCGTGAGTTGGGGCATCCTGTTGATCGAATTTGCCAAATTTAACTTCAATTGCTTTAATAAATCATCCCTTGTAGTTAAGACATTATCCAACTCTTGAACATAAGAATCGCCTAGTAGATATTGTGTGAGTGTAGGTGGTGAACGACCATAAAGAGCTTCAAAGGGTGTCATTTTCGTAGACTCATGGTAAGTTGTATTGTACCAGTACTCTGCCCACGTGAGATATTTGCTCCATTTTCGAGGTCATTGATGTATGAAACAGCGGAGGTATTAGTCTAGGCAACGATTGACAATTTCTGTTTGCTCGTCGATTTGTGGGTGATAGGATGAACTGAGATTGAGCTTACAGCCCGATAGTTTGAAAAACTCCTGCCATAAATGACTAATAAAAATAGGGTCACGATCACTTACTATAGATATCGGCATGCCTTGGAGTCGAACAATGCTATCCACAAAATTTTCTGCCACTAATTTTGCTGTGAAAGAATGAGTAAGAGGGATGAAATGTGCAAACTTACTCAACCTATCAACAACCACCATTCTATTGTCCTTCCCAAATGAGCATGGCAACCCTTCAATGAAATCCATTGAAATGTCTTCCCACACCTTATCCGGTATTGGCAATGGTTGTAAAAGCCCCGATGGAGCTGAGGTGTCATACTTTGCTCTTTGACATATGTCACATTTTTTTACATATTCTCATATAGTTTTGATCATGCTAGGCCAGTGAAATTGTTGCCTCAACCCCATTTTGGAATTGTGCAACTCATATAGAAGTCGTGACCTTAGTGACTCATTATTTGGAATCGCCATGTGTCCCTTATAAAAGAAGCTCGTCCCTCCATTACAAATTGATGTTGGATGGTGAATTGACTTGGGATTTTATATGCTGGACATTATCATCACTTTTGGAAGCTTGCCGAATGTCATCCCAAATTCCCATGCTAGCTACATGCATCACATTTAGAGATGAGTTGTTGTGGCACTTGGACAATACGTCACGGCGATATTACGTCCCGGACGGCATATGATTTCATACTCGTGCTCCATCAACTTTGCCACCCATTTCTATTGTTTAGGCGTTGCCACACGTTGATCTAAGAAAAATTTCAAACTCCTCTTATCAGTTATGATGAAGAACTTGCGTCCCAATACATATGGCCTCCACAACCGTATGGCTTCGACAATAGCCAACATCTCCTTGGCATAAATGGACCAAGATTGTTTGAGCCCCAGGCTCGTATAAAGGAATAGTGGTTTACCCTGTTGGTACAATGGCACCAATGCCTTCCCCAGATAATATGTTTCAATAGTGACGTCAAAATTCAGCACCTTCCAATATAGAGTAAGTAGCATAGCCTTTTAAGAGTTTTGGAAAGCATTCTCCACTGCATCATCCTACACAAATTTTCCATTTTTAGCAAATTTATTTGAAACGTAATCACCCCATATCCTAGAAATTTCAGTAGTATCCTGTGAGCCAAGGAACCGCGAAGATCAGTGATTGTGATTGGCTTGGGCCATGCTAACATAGCCTCAACTTTCTTCAAGTTTACTTTGATTCCTTGGTAGGATATCACATGTCCCGGATACTCCAGTTCAGTTTGGCCAAATTCACACTTGGAAAGTTTAGGATAGAGTTTGTGATGTTGGAGGATGACTAAAGTTGTCGAACATACTCATGTGCTTGCTCCATGATGAGAATATCATCAAAGAAAACCAGAATGAATTTTACGACAAATGGAATTTATCACCGGTTGGAAGGTAGAAGGGGCATCACCAAATATTCATAGTGGCCATTATGAGTTCTGAAGGCTGTCTTGGGAACATCATCTGGACTCACACGAATCTGATAGTATCCTACTCGAAGGTCTAGCTTAGTGAAGTAAGCTGCTCCATATAATTCGTCCAACATATCTTCCACAGTGGGAATTGGAAACCTGTTTTTGATAGTGACTGAATTGAGAGCTCGATAATCAGTGCAAAAATGCCAGGATCCATCTTTTTTTTTTTACTAGTAGTACCGGGCAAGAAAATGGACAGGTGCTTGAGCGAATCTAACCTGTGTTCCAACATTTCTTGCACTTGTCTTTCAATTTTGTCTTTTTGGAAATGGGCATAACGATAGGGCCGCACATTCATCCCACCTCTCAATGGTATTGTGTGCTCTACCTCGCGTGAAGGGGGTAATTCCGTCGGTTCTTGGAACACCTCTCGAAATGACTCCATCTCTGGTTGTAACTTCCTTAGACCTGGTTGTTCTTGAACAAACAACGCAAATATGAATTGTTGTTGTTGGGTTTCCTTAACCATGCAGTCGACTGACATGCCTTGGATAGGTGGGGCCCTTAGACCCTACAAACATCTCAATTTCTAATTCCACATAAAAATTAAAATTCATAGTTAAATTCTTCCAATTACAATTTACGGGACCCAGTGTTTCCAACCATTGAACGCCCAACACCAAATCAATTCCATGCAATGGTATAGGAAAAGAAATCAGTAGTAATAGATTCTGCTTGTAGCTGGTGCCACTTGTTTATACTTGCCTTTGCACCACAATTGATCTCCATTTGCGACTGGAATAGTGAATGGTTTAGTTGGGTTTATAGCCATATTCAAGATGCTTGCAACTCTGTCACTCACATAGTTATGAGTAGCTCCACTATCAATTAGAGCAATCAGTTTATGGGAGCCCGTCATAGCCTCAATCCGCATTGCATTTGGACATGTCCATCCTGTCAAAGCATGGAGAGTTATTCCTGGTTCTTCTTCCTCAGGTTCCAGCACTAAAGATGAATCTCCATCATAGTTTGGTCCCTCCAGCATCATCAGCTTTGGCCCTTGACACCTATGCCCCATTGTGAATTTCTCGTAACAATTGAAGCACAATCCTTGTGCCCTGCGCTTCTGCATCTCATCCCAAGATAAGCGCTTGGCTCCCACCTGACTATTGTTGTTGGACGTTGCATTTGGAATAACGGATGCTCGGGCAGTGCCAAATTGGTTTGTTCTTCTTTGTTTCGACAACTGCTCCTCCTTTATCGCAAGGTTCATCGCTTCCTTTACTGTTTTTGGTTTAAAAAGGCGGATTCCATCAGCAATTTCAATTTTAAGGCCACCCATAAATGTTCCAATGAGGGCTTTCTGTGTCCATCCACTAACCCGAGTCCCCAGTTGTTCGAACTCTTTCTGACAATGCTTCATCGAAATCTTCTGCATCGGTTGGACCAAATCGAGACCTGATTTCATCCTCAAATAAATCCCAACAGATCTCCCTCTGTTCTTCACTCATAGCTTTTCTGAACCATGCACTGCCACCAAAGGTTAGTTTCCCCGGCCCTTCCAAATGGTATGCAGCCAGTCTCATTTTTTAATCATCCGTCACGTCATTAAAATCCTGAGCTTCTTCTCAGTTAAGAAAGCTGGACTGTTGGGTCATTCCCAAGGGTGGAAACTCTAGCAGATTAACCTCGGCACAAATGAAGCTTGTCAACATCACTAGGTCTTTGCGTGATCGACTCTGCCCTTCATGGCTTCGGTTTATAGGCGATCCTTGGCTAGGCAAGAGTGATTCAGATAACCTCAAGATCGTATCCTCCAGCTTTTGCAATTTACTGTCAAAGCCAAGCTCTGACACCAATGATATGGTCCCAATCAATAGCTTTAGAATAATGTTCTATTTGGGGGTAAGAACAAGAACCACACTAATGTTTATTTGTAATCTGATGCCCTTTATTGACATATACCAGTGCTTTAAATACCAGAATTTCCCAGAGTCCTAGTTTATAAAAACTCAACAACAATTAACTTGGCCTCAATCCCAACAGATCTAGCCAGTTAGTTTTATTTGACTTGACATATTAAAAAGGAAAAACTGAAACAAAATAGCCAACGAACAGTAGCTGCCAGCTGCTTCCATAACTTTAGGATCCACCACTTCATGCATGACCAACTGCGAAACCATGCACCAACGTTCCTAATGACCAGTTCAATTATCCCAAATATCTGGGATTTGGCCTTCTCTCCCTGCTGGATCTTCGCACCTTATCAATTACAAACATGTAAATTACATTTCCGTTTTGAATGGAAAGTATAAAGGAAAGAAAATTGATATGAAAACATCTAAGGAATCTGCAAAAGCGAAAGAAAAATAAATTTTATAGGAAAATAAGAAATATATTTAAATTTATAAAATATTTTTTTTATTCAATTTAATAAATTAATGGAAACAAAGATACTAAATGGCTAAAAATCATAAATGGAACATCGCTCGTGTTAATAATTATAATAAATGCATTTGAAAACTTTATAAATTTGATAATAGTAAGCCCCAAAATACATCTGATAGCGACCCATGTGTGATTTGTTAATATAAATCGTCCACCGCATAAATAAACCTTTGCACTAAAACGACGAAAAATAAAACGTCCTACCAAAACAATGGCACAAAACGTCGAAACAAAGAAATGCAAGCCCAAGATATGTATGGAATAGCGAAACTTTATTAAAAAAAGATATTGATAGAAATATGCGTAGAAGTGTGATATAGTCAAGAATGACCAAAATCACGCTTTTCTTATATAAGCAGATGAGTTTGCTATAAAAGAGAAAGTTGAGAAAATGAAGGATTAATCATATGTGTTTTGTTTAAACTCATTGTATTTTCTCTACCTTATATAAGGGTTAAAATTTTAAAAATATGTAAAATTTTAAGAAATTTATTTTATATTTTATATTATTTTTATTTTATATTTTCATAGTGAGATGTCGAACATGAGAAGTCATTTTTATTAGTATTTTTTTCTTTCCTTAGTACTGTTGTATATTTTTTATGTAGGACTCCACTTTTATAAATAATTTTTTAATTCAAAAATAAAATGTATTTAAGAAAGTATTAAATTTACTAATTATTTTTTGTGAAACAAAAAAAAGGTGGAGTCGGTGAAACTAAAAGATGCATTTATTTTTAATATGAAATGAAAGAAGTATGTAAGTTTAGACTCATCATTAATGGTACAACTTAGTAGGTTTAATGACTTAATCCAATTAAATGTTAAGATTATGTATGAAGCTCAACTTCATTAAAATTAGATTCTTACTAAATTTAGTTGAAGTTTCTTGAAAATAGAATATTTTAAAATAAATAAATTTACTTTGATAATATCTCATTCAACAAAAATGGAGATATTATTCTCCGATTTTTGGAAAGTAAGTATTAAGATCATTTGATAAAAGAAGGTTTCATTTTTTTTTTTCTTGAAAGGAGAATAATTTTATTGATTTAAACTAAGAATACATCCTATAGAAACAAAGAATCAAATTGGCTGAAAACTCTAGAGGATGACGGTATATTCAAGTTAACAGTATAATGAATCGACTTAAAGCCTAAAAATTTGATAATTCTATGATAACTAGAATACAGATGAATATAGTTCTATAACATACTAAGACCATGATTTGACTTGATGTCTTAATTGAACTTGCTTTGCGGAGTTGAATCATCCTTACTGTCACGTCGCAACAAAGTGACAAAAAATCAAGCCTTGTGGGACTGACCTTAAGCGCAGCTACACAAGATAATGACAAAACATGTCGCCTGAGGCAGTGACGACAAAAATACGAAAAACCAAAGTAAAAATTCAGATTTTTGTGAAATAACCACTTTATAAAAAAAGAAAAATAGTATAAAATAGTAGAAGGGTGATTTCATGCCAAGAATGGCCTAAAAATCACCCATCTTTGCTAAATGAAAATGGGCTAGAAAGAACAAAATGAGATAAATAAATAAGTTAGGGTTTTTAGGAGGTTTCATTTTTAACCTTATAAAAAGTAGAATCTGTATTTATGAAATTAACAGTGATGGGGATTAAAAAAAATCCCCAAAATTTGTGAATTAATAATTCTTTATTTATTCCAAAAATAATGAAACATGTTAAGGATAATTGGCTGCAAAATATAATTTATTAAATTTATTAAATCTTAATTTATTAAGGAATACCAATTTTTCATATGAAAAATAGAAAATGGATTGAGTTCAATCAATCCATTTATTATTCTCGGGAGTGTTTATTGGCCAACATGTGGCAAAAATCTTGGTTGTTATTGCGAGGTTTGTAGTAATTAAGTAACATCGAAACCGATAAATTTTTATTCACTATTTGAATTATTTTTTAAAATAAGAAATTATTAATTATGAACATAATTATGAGTCAATTTATTGTATGGAATCTTAAATTTATGTATTATAGTGATCATCATAAAGCTAGTCTTTGATATGTGATTAACATATTTGAGTTATGTTAAAATATTTGAATTATGTTAACAAATGTGATTAAAATAATTCACTATTTGGAATATTTTTAAAATAAAAGTAATATGAACATAATTATGAGTCCAATTGTGTAGGGAATCTTGAGTTATGTATTATACTGATCATCCCTAAAGAAACTAGTCTTTGATATGTGATTAACATATAATTCTAGGTATATATGATATAATATGATAATGGGATGGGGACCACATATGGACAAAAATGTGATGGACAAAAATCTTAGATAAGTGGCTTGTACTAGTTAAGCAGTGTGGGGTATCAATTTCCATTCTAATTTATTATTTTAATTTTTTTAAATAATAAACAATTTATTACAAACATAATCGACAAGTTGAATTTATAATAATAATCTTTATCACTGTGTTATGTTTATTTTTTATGAAATGTTTAAATTTTTCATCATAAATAAAGAAAACCTTTTTTGTTTATCCTTTCTTTAAATTCTTTTCAAAAACCAAACACTGAATAAATGAATCTAACTCACTTTAACTTGTGGGATTAAAAAAAAATCCAAAATCTTGTGAATTAATAATTCTTTTATTTATTCCACCAGTAGTGAAACATGTGGAATGGGTAAGTGTAAAGTATAAAACTATCAAATTTATTAAATGTTAATTTATTAAGGAATACCATTTTTTTTTCATATGAAAAAGGATAGGGAAAATGGATTAAGTCCAAGTAATAATTCTTGGGGAAGTTTACTATAACATAATGCCACAATAATGTAATTAAAGCGAGTAATAGTTAAAAAAATTATTGGTACTCGTAGAACATATAGGCCAACATGTGATGAGAAAAATATTGGTTGTTATTGTGAGGTTTGTATTAATTAAGCAACATGGAATTTTTTTTTTTTTTTTTTTTTTTGACATCAAATCGATTCTATTTCAATTCATTCTTTGAATTTTTTTTTTAAAATAAGAAATTATTTATTATGAACATAATTATGAGTCCAATTTATAGTAGGGAATCTTGAATTGTAATACACTGATCATCCCTTAAAAAGCTGAAGCTTCAGCATAGATTTTTAGGTATATATGATATGGTGATATTGGGATGGGGACCACATGTGGACAAATATGTGGACAAATAATAAAATATTAGATAGGTGGTTGTACAGTTGTAGTAGTTAACTAGTTAAGTGATGCGGGGTATCAATTTCCATTCTAATTTGTGATTTTAATTACTTTTTAATTTAAGAAATAACTTATTACAAACATAATCAATAAGTTGAATTTATTCTTTTCAAGAAAAAGAAAGTTGAATTTAATACATGAATTTGTTAAAATTATTTAATTTTAATGTATGGAGCAATTCAAGGTAATTAATCCATTTAAATTAAATTTTATTTGTAGAAGGGAAAAAGAAAGAAAGAGTTTTATAGAATATTATTTATAGAAACAATAAAGTGAGAGATTTGAGAAAATGTCTATTTATGAGGCGAGCATGTCTTAAAAATTGTTACCATTTGGAGGATGTTTACGGGCTTTTGCCATATATTAATAAAAATTTCAAATATTTGAATTTAAATTTAAAGTGTCTTAAAACATTTTTAGTATAAATTCAAAATTTAAAAAATAAACAAAATAAATTTAATGTGTCTAAAGACACTTTTAGTATAACTTCAAAATTTTTAAAATTTCAATTGTGATAAATAGTCTTAAATCTATCACATTTCTTTTATCATGTATGAGGCTTTTGAATTTAAATTAAAAGTATCTTTTAAGAGAGGCTTTTAATCTAAATTCAAATTTTATATATTTTTTAATTGGGCCTCATTTATGAAGCCCTCCATTTTAATGTCGCTGTGCTGATTACCGGGCTAGAGTCGTCCCATCATTCACATGGCGAAGCAAGCTATACAACGGGCCGGAACTAAGTATCGCTTTCCCGGTCTTCGATCATGGGATCTGGCAACGCAACTTATCTCTCTGGCCGGGAGTATCTAGAAAGATAGTAAACTCGCGATATCAGGTTGATCTCTCGGTTCATATTTCCTGTGCATATAATCGTTTTAGAGGTAGTGAGCAACTTAGAGCGATTACGGTCAGCTGCGTAATCAGAAAAAGGAAACAGTCATAGTAGCGCAAAGAACGCCCTATTTCCTTTTGTTTGAAGAAAATCACCTGGCCCACTCTATGGAAATTGGATCATCTTCTCACTGTAAAGGAAGGAAGAATCGCAGCAAAGAGGTACGGCATTCTTTCTTAGAAAGACTAGCTCTTTCACTCTCTTGATTACTGATCGACTTATGCATCGGAGCGCAGGCGATACCGCAGTCGTTTTTGTTTGTTTGCGAGTGCAGTGCGACGGGTTAATCTTCAGACGATTATTATTCCCGAGAAAACTCCCGAGGGACTACACTATCTTTTCAAACTTTGAATGCTCTATCGATTGATATAATCATGTGAACCAAAATTCAAATTTTTCGAAAGTGGAAACTTAAATTAATAATTTCTGAAATTTTAGAAAAGTATAATTTAAGAATATTTTTCTACCTTTTCATTTTGAGTATTTTTTACTTAAATTAAGGACAATTGGAAAGTGAGGGCATACCCATGTCATATATGAGAGAGAAAATAAATACATATATAAAATTAAAAAAATAAAATAAATCAAAAAACCAAATGTCATACAAAAGCTTATAAGAAATGGATTTAGTTCGAAAATTTTATTCATCAAAGTCGAATGTGAAAATTTTGTTATATTCACAATATTTAGTTTTCGTTTTTCGGAAAATACGTTTCATTACTTGAATTTGGTTTGAAAATACGTTTTCATTCTGTGTTTGGTTGAATTTAGTTGAATTTAATTCGAAAACAAGGAAAGCAGCTTGCACATTTTCGGTTCGTATATAAAATGTTGAAAATAGTGAATTCGTTTCTTTGTTTTGAAATTTGTTTTAAATCTTGTGCCGTAGCTAAGCGCGTTTTCCTTTGTTTTGAAAAGTTTGAGCAGGAAAACGAAAATTTCTACCTCTTAAACGGCTGGCTCTCTGCGAAACACACCTCTCTGTCTCCTTTTTACTCCCCATCCCCTACCACACCCTCACCCCACCTTTAATATAACACTCTTACAAAAAAAAATACACTTTTTTGAATATTTTTTTTAAAATTTACTAATTTTTTTGAATTTAAATTGAAAGTATCTTATAATAGTTTTAATCTGAATTCAAAAATTTTAAAATTTTAAAATTTGAGAAAAAGTCTCTTGAAAAATAAACTTTTTGTGAATTATCAATTTTTTTGGAATTTAAACTGTGAGTAGAAAGTCCGAACCTGCCTGATTTCCTTACTCCTCCTCTAAACATAATTAGTGGAATTAAATAAGTCTAAATGAACCAGACACTGAAAGTTCGTAAAGTAGAAGAATAGACAGGAAACAGATAGAGGATTTGCTATGAAAAGCAAGACATGGATTGAATGATCCGAGTCAGAAGTCAACACTCACTCGGCCAAGCTAAATAAGTAAATAGCAACGAAATATAAATATATTATTATTATTATTATCAGCATCTAATACTAATAATATGTCACAGATAACCCAAAAGAAAAGAAAAAGCATCCACATCAAATCATAACCGTGTCCGGAAACAAGAGTGGGCCATACCACATGCTTGTGAAGGTATAGAGAGAGAAGGGGAATCGCCCAACCCGTTACGTACTGCATGAACTCGGAATCGGATTCAAGACCCGCCATGGTTTCGGGGGACAAAATGACCTCGAGATCAACGCTCCCCCCGCCTTCTCGGCCGGGAAAGGCCGAAATCTTGCCGTCGAATTTGTTGGCCCGGCCGCTCCGAATGGCCATGGGTCTGCCCCACCCGAAATCGTTGTCGTACATCGGGAATCTCGGGGAACTGCCCATCGTGATCATTGCGCCGTCGAAGTTCCCCAGGGGGAAACACTTGGGGCTGCTCTCCCAATCCCCTACGAACTTCCTCACCATATCGTCGTCGTGAGCCTTCACGTTTTGTTCAGCTGTTCGGCGCACCACCGCAGATCGAGACAAGACCTCGCCGGCGGAGGCGTAGGTCAGGATGCTCTGAATCCGCGTTCCCGAAGTACAGCGGCTCAACTGGCTCCAGCCGGTGCCTGACGTTCACCGCCATCCGGAACGTCTGTCGTCGTTTTCGAGGAGAACTTTCTGGCGCGCATCCACCGCTCGCCATAGGAGCGCGGAGGACTGGAAGGATGAGATTTCCGCTGTCGGTTGGGAGTCGGTTTGGGTGTTCGAGACGGAGACGGAGACGGAGACGGCGTTTCTTAGCCAGTTCTCCAAAACCGATGCGACCTTTCCGCTAGGTTTCTGTTCCGGTTTCCATGGATCGTTGCTTTGCTTTCCGAGAACTTCAATTGCGTCGATTCCCCCGATCCACGATGATTTCTGATTATTCACCTTTGATTTCAGTTTCAGAATTGCCTCTCTACTGAAGCTAAATATTCTCTCCGCTATCGGTTCGTCGCCGGAGAACGTTACCTTAGGACCTCCTTGGGGGACGATCAGCACTGCCGGCGAAATCAGAACAGAATTCCGTTCAAAACAAGGAGTCCTGGAAATTCTCTTTAGTCCTCTGGAGAATTCCGCAAACGTGTTGAAGAAGTTCCAAAACGACGTTCCGTCGGTGACAGCGTGGTTAACTGTACAACCGATGAAGACTCCGTCAGCCAGTTCAGTCACCTGCACGGCCAGAATCGGCCTGAAATGGCCGTCATAGCTGGCAGTTCTGTCGAAGGCGAAGAACTCATGAAGGTATCGGAACGCGAACAGGAGACAAAAGGTCTCGAATGAATACATTCCCGGCATTGGCGTGAAAGAAATCAACACCGGCGTCATTGCAAGTGATATAGACGTAGCCATGGTCGTCGGTTGTCAACCGGCCGGCGAGCGGCGGGAAATGCACAAGAGCAGAAGAAAGCGCTTTCTTGAGAAGAGCGAGGAGAGAATCAACAGGAAAAGGAGGACGAGTGAAGAGCCCCCCTTTCTGAATGTAATGGCAAGAAAGCATAGGGAGATCGGAAGCGGAGAGTTTGAGATCTCCCATGTCTGATTCCTTCTCAGGAATGACAATTACATTTGGAGACGGTAGTCACCGAATCAGACCTCATTTTCTCTCCGCTTTTACTCGCTCGAAGTCAGAGGTGAGAGTGAGTGGCTGTTGGGACAGAAGAAAGAGGGGTGGTGTCTAGTTTATATAGGGGGTTTGGGTTCATGCATTTGCTGAGGTGGTAGCTGATAATATTCTAATATATCAATCATGGGGTTAAGATCGTGCATCTGCCAGAGTAGATATTACCTACATGCCTACACCATCCTCATCATCATCAAAATAAATCACCCCTCCCCCCGCCCTGTGTTGACTTCCCATTATTTTAGTTTTTTTTTATCAATATTTAACGTATGATTATAAATTTTTACAACTTCTATCTATCATCCCTCCCGGATTTACCACGTGTACAGCTATTAGCCAATTGGCACATTCCCTCACAGCCACGTGGAGGCCTACGTGTCATGAGGAGTAATACCACTACCACAGTACCACAAACTACTACCCCGGTTGTCGAAAAACCTTAAATAAAGAGATTTGGTCTGGCTTTTAAAACTGGCAATCGGAAAGAGGATCATCATGAATCTCCTGAGATTTTCCTGCAACCTTCTCCACCTTCAATTTCACAATCTCGGTACACCATTAGGAGTCGTGTGGACTCTAATTTCTTTTCTTTTTTTTTTCTTTTTCTTTTTCATTAGTCCATTTTTTACACTTTAAACTTCATCAATGTCCTCGAGTGCTCTTGAATCCTTGTCGAGATCTACTTCAAATATTATAAAAATCGAATTATATTTTCACAATTCTTTTTTTTTAATTATTATAAAAATATAAATTATTAAATAATATTTTATTCTTTTAAATAAAAAATATTATTATAAATTCAAACTTGTAATATATTGATAAATCTAAAATATAAATATCTAAAAATCATATATGATAAAATAATATCCATATCAAGATCATAAATAACATCACGAAAAATCATTTTATTAAGGAAAAAAATAAAACAAATTTATGCAGATAAATGATTTTATGTTAAAAATGATAAAAAAAAAAAACATCATCCTTCCTTATTTGAAAAAAGGACTAAAAGATTAAGATAAGAAAAAAAAAAAGAAAAAAAACAAAAGCTAAATTATTCAGCATCTACAGAAATATAAATATATGAATAATAGAATTTTCATATAGTTAACCATCCACCTTATCCATATTTTTATATTTGAAGTTCACAAATACAAAAGAATGATTTTAGCTAAGACCATGTCCGTACGTATGATTTCTACGCCGTTTAAACCAATTAATTAAAAATTTAAGAACGACCACTTGTGAATTTCTCACGATCATTTATTGAAAATTTGGTGCAAATGAACCGTGCATCACCAAATTTGGTGTTGCACTGTTCATTTACAATTCTTTTTTTTTTAGTCATTCCTTTTAATTTTTAAAATTATAAAAAGAACCCAAATAATATAACTTTTATAATTTATGCCCATCTAATATTTTGAATAATAAAAGTTATTTTATTTGTGCCAAAGAAATTAAAAATCTTACTTTTATCTCACATAATATTTTATGGTAAATTATATATGAACTTAAATTATACAAAATAATAATTATAACAAAAACTAATATTAAAAATACTTAATAATATTGATTAAAATCATATAATATTGAAATTAAACATGAATATTAAGCTCAATAATATTTAGGCAAACATAATGCAAAGGGTTGGAGAGAAAATTTTGTAAAATATGGTGTTTACACCATTTTGGTATAAAAGTTATATCATTTTAGTGTTATGGGTTGAAGATGGTTTAAAAAATCTCTCTCTCTATATATATATAAAGTGGGGTCCATCATTTTTCCAAATAGAGTGAAACGCCATTTAGGAGTTTGTTTACATCATTTTTCCTCATCATAGCAATTTGTTTATCAATTATAACGAATCTCGTCATTTAGTGGAAAATACATAATGACAAAAAATGTAAGGTCTCTTAAAAAAAAAACACTCAAAGTGTTTTCTTCATGTTTCAAAAAAGCTTTTCAAACTATTACCAAACATATTCTTATCACATAAAAATTGTTAAAATATTTGGATCCAATCCAATCACCGTAAAGCTAGATCTTTTTTCAGCCAAATCCTAAAAGATATATAATCTTCACCTTAATTTTTTTACATTTGAAAAGAAAATGACCGATTAAAGAGTTGGATTGGTGGTGGTTTGTTTTAAGTTTTAAGTTTTAAGTTCTACGTATGATGAGATGAGAAGCTTCCATGACAAATAAATCATCTCGTGAGAAACGAGAATTTAACTACGAGCAGGTACATGGCGATGCAATTAGATAGAAAAGGATGGCGCCGACTATTTACGTTCTGTATGCTGGCTGTCATTCCTCAAATCCCGAGAAAAGTCGGTCTCAGTGAACTGTCTCGCGCGAGAATTTAATTTAATTACGGCTACTTGACAGTTAGTTTAATTTAAATAATTTGAAACTTATGTTCGGATTACCTGATGAAAAAAGTCGGTTAATCAAATATAATATATCTGATTTGTCGGCGTGTGTACTCCTTTATTAAATTCTTAAATACTAAAAATTATAAAAATAAATGGCACATTTAGATTGACTTGGAAGTTGGAAGGTCCATTAATTTTCTCTATATAATTTTAAATGCATTTTGTGTCTAAGTGCTAGGACCAAATTTTAGCCCTCACGTGTAAGACAGTTCAAAATAACTCTCAATCCCCGCCATTTCTTAATTTGGCCCCTAAATCAATGACCACTACCCATCATTAATATTAATATTAATATTAAAATCTTCCAATCTAATCTAATCTAATAGTATTAATCTAATTTCTTAATTCGGGATTATTTTTAACTTGCATGTTGGCTACAATAATATCACCTTTAAATCTTATGATAGGACAGCCAAATCACGGGTTTTCGAAAACGCTATGACGATTATGAAAATATATTAACAAGATATGATGTACGATATTGTCAAAGATTTAGGCTTCATTTGGAACCAGAAAAATAGTAGAAAAATAAAAAAATTACTAAGAAAATCAATATTTGGTTCATCGTGAAAAATATAAAAGAAAATCAAATATAATCTAAATTCATCGTAAATTTACATATATTTTTTAAAAAAATTTAGTCCTTGTATAATATAGATAAACAAATAAAATGAGTTTGAATGAATATATATAATTAATTTATGAAGTTTAAAACTATTTTTTATTTTTCTTTAAAAAAAATTGATTTAAGTTACGTAATTTGGTTCTTACTAATTTTAAAATCATTATGATTTTTATTACTACTAAATATTTTCAATAATTTTATTTATTATTTATTATTTAAATAAAAATATTATTGGTAAATGAATAACAGTGAAAATATTAGGTACATTTCATCAAATCATACGTATTATATCACATAAAAATAAAAATGTTTGACTTATCAAATAAAGTTTAATAAATAAATCAAAATTGTTTATCATGCCTAGATTGAAACGATAGAGGGCTTTCAATTTTAAAAACATAAAAAGAGGATGAAGGGAATCTTAGGTTAGAATTTCAACGTAGTGACAATTTATTATTTTTAAATTAGAGGTATTAATAAAAATCAAAATTTAAACTAAACTTAGTTTTCATTAAATTACTCTGAATGACTTCCTCGGTTGAAAAAATTGTTGTTGAATTTTATCATTAAATAATTTATTTTTTAAAAAAATTTTGAGATGATGCATCCAAGTTTTTAAGCATTAGTTTTTATTTTTTATTTTTTTAATTATTTAATAAACCGATTAAATTAGAAGAATAAGAAGAAGAAGAATCACTCTTTACTTTTTTTTCTTTCAAAAAGAACAATTACTTCTTTTTTTTTTATCTGAAATTATATTTTCAAATTTTCATTTAATTGTTTGCTCGTAGCGATTGAAACACTATTATGAAAATAAAAGTCAGAGAAATATTTTGGAAAATATATTTTTTAAACTTTTTAAAAAAAATTTCGTTATTACAAGAAAAAGATTGACAGGTACAGAAAAATTATCCATGAAACAATTTGGTCAAATTTTGCGGCTTGATTTTCCTAATCCCATCTGTCCCCTCTTACTTGACAAAATAGTTACTCTATTTGGAAAGAAAATGAGCGGAAATAGAATCCCTTTCAAAGTGATTTTAATTTAAAAAGTATTTTCGAAAAATAAATTCAATATTTCCAAAATTTAAAAACTATTTTTTAAAAATATCAATCATATTGTTAACAAATAACTAATAATATTTTTTGAAATAAATACCTATTAAATGATTACCCTAAAAAACATTTTAAGAGAACACGAAATCATTAAAAATAGTTCAAATTAAAAAAAATCATCAATATTACTTTAAAATTTTGTTTTTTTAAAAACAATGTTTGAATTGAGTATGCTTTATACCGTTAGTGTTTATAACAAAATCATTTATTAATAACTTATCTAAAAAAAAATACTATGAAGTGATTTTTTTAATATCATGAGTGATTTTTTTTTAAATATTATAAGTATTTTTTTATATTTTTCTTAAATACTTTATAATTTTCTCTAAATAAATTTAAATCCTATTTCCTGTATTATTAGTATAATTTTTATTTTATAAAAAAATGTTTATAATTAAAAAAAAATTATTTATTTTTAAAGAAACAATAATATTATTGATTCAAACTTACCAAATTGATAGATTCAAGATACAAATAACTAAAAATTATATAGGATGAAACAATATCAAAGTTAATAAAATAATAAATAGACATAAAACTTATAATTTTGATAAAATAGTGATTAGAATATATGCAGTTCTTCAACATATTTGTTCAAATATTGCCCATTGAATGAGTCCTCACACGGATAAACTTAAGCCATATGAAGACAGCAGTATGATTGTAACAAAGTTGATAACAAATCAAGCGTCAATAAAACAAGAGACCAACCAAATGTCGATAAAAGATATGAAAATAAAAATAAAACTTAAATATTCTGGAAAAGCGTTTTATTTAAGCGATAAAATGAAATAAAATAATTAAAATGCGGATGATTTTGAAATTTAGAATGATAAAAATACTTTGTTATTCAGAATGACTATAGGAGAAAAATGAGAAAACGAGAAAGAGTGGCTAGGTGGATGAAAAGAATTATTTTATATTCAAACACAAAAAGTGATGTTTAAAATAAATATTCCTTTATTTTTATGATTATTTAAAAAAATAGTTATAAATACATAGAATTTGTTAAAAATAAAATACTTAGATATAACAAATATTTTGAATCATATTAAAAAAAGGTTATCTAAAATTAGTGAATGGACTTTTGTTCTATACAAATAGTTTTCAAAAACTATTTAAAATTTTTATATTCATAGTTAAAAATAATTACCAAACAAATCTAATAAACGGTGAGAAATTTTAAAATTAATTTTCTCATACTTTTTTCTGACTACTCATATTTTCTAAACAACAATCTACTTGAAATATATTTTTAAAATTTCATGTTTCTTATTTATGTATATATTTGACATTTATTTACTTTGCATTATATCGAATTTGGACATCTACACATCCATCCCCAAGACAAGTCTCAAAGACCTCTTTTATTTTATATTTAAGATAAGATAAAAGAAAATGAGTACATTATAATTTTATAATTTGATCAACAACATATACAAATGGCTGTGATTTATGATTTGATTTTGAGAAGGATAAATTAAAAAACTTATTTAAAAGCATTTGGTGAATTTATTTTTTTGAAAATGACAAAAAATTAATCCTCGGGGCATGAAATGGTCAAACTTTTGCCACTGCCATGAATTATTGTCTTTGAATAAGTTTTGGCCGTTAAAATGAGAGACCGATTTCCGATCCAACGGATAAATGATTATTTTAATTCCACGACACCAACGTCATTATAAGGTTATAATTATTATTTTCCTTTTGTTGGACTAAAGAAGTCAAAGCGTTGACTGTGACTGCATGATCATAGTATGTGCATTCATGTACCTGAATTTGGACTCTAAAACCCAATTCTCGTTGACGTTCTTTGAACTAACTAACTAACAAACAACCAATGGCACCCATGGGCCGGCCATGTTCCCCTGCTCCCAGGTTCACCTCACCAAACACCCTCCTATTCCTATCCAAGGCAATGTTCCCTTTCAGGACGATTTATTAATTATTTTCTTTTTCCTTTTTTTTTTAATTCAAAAAAGAAAAAAAAATTGACATTTGAAACAATCTTTGGGATTGAAAATGAACTCGAAAACTTGATCGATTTCATATCGAGTTTGTATTTGATATTGAACTCGTTGTGTCATATTGTGGAAGACCGGATATAAGCTCGATAGAGTTAGAGCCTATTAGCAAATTAGATACTTAGAATGCAACATATTTATGAGACTAGCAGAGCTTTTGACAAATCTTTCAATGGAGCTCAATGAGATCGAAGAAACAATGTGGCAATCCCCCTCATGGTATTGAAAGTCTTCTAAAACAAGACTTAATTGGGGTCATTTGGCTCAAGAAAGTACAATATAACTATCAGTGTGATATTTTGTGGGTCTCCCTCCTTCCTCCTCGTAAAAAAACATTTATAAAAATGACATTAGTTATCAAGGGAAATTTTTTTTCAAAAAAAATTCAATAGAAACATTTGACCCCTCTGGGCCTAGTGTGAATCTGCCTTTAAAGTTTGTATCCGATCGATACTTTGAACCCTAGCTCTTCCCCTAGGAAAGGGCATTTTGGCCATTTTGATAATATGGGGTCTTTGATTGTTTATTAAGGGGAAGAAAGGCAGTTAAGTGGTGATGAGGATGGAGACAAGGCCGTATGGAAGTAGAGATTCCAAACATCATAGTCTTAGGTCACAAGGGATTTGCTTATTCACCATGAATGTGGTCGTTTTTGAGTCACTCAAATCGAAGACGTAATCAAAGCTCTCATGAAAAATAAAAAACCCTAATGAATTTGGAAGGGCTCGCAATCTTTAATTCAATTATTTATTTATTTAATCATAGAATATAAGGCAAATTTCTAGATTTCCATAATTGTAATATTCACCAAAACCGCGATAGTGACTTCCTACTAGACAAAATAAATAAATAACAAAAGTTATACAGTATAGTCATCACAACAACTTATATCTCAATTACGTGCCATTGACTTGGTTAAATTATGAGAGATATATCCAAAACGTCTATGTCGATACTCCATATTTTATATCAAAAACTTTTATAAATTGTTAATTTTATTGAACAACGAGAATAGAACAAAATTACACGAGAAAAGATAAAATAGATAATAAATACCCACCTACAAAGTATTCCAAAGACTTTGTAAATAATTATACATCATATAATCGAAAATAAACTCAGTGAATTTGGAAAGAATATACAAAATTCACTTCATTTGAGTGCATTTATTGTAAAGATTTGGCCAAATCATGTAAATAGTATTTGCTTCAAGTCGAGAGGGTCACCTTAGTTTAAACGCGTTTGCCCAAATTGAGAGGAGTTTATCTTTATATGGTGTTATAAAAACAACTACATCCCAGATGTGGGATGTGAAATAATCACGCCTTACCGGCGTGAGCGCAGCCCCGTCGCATTAGCTTTAGCGGATTGTGAGACAAACCTGACAAACATCCGTGAGGCGAATGAAGCCAGGCCTTGCTCGGGATCGGATTGAGCTTTGTCTGATTTGTATGGCGTAAAGCGTGTCTGATTATAATTCGCTTTGGGCGCGAGAGTGCCAGGCTTTAAAGCGCGTCATTAGGTTGAAAGGGCATCTTAATATAGTCTGAAGCTTTTCACTTGTCGATGTGAAATGTGACGTCGTTTCTAGTAGTTTTTATTTTTTTAATTTTTTTATTTTATAAATATACAATTTTATTCTCACTAGGACTTGAACCCGATCCACACCCCTCCACCCTAACCCTTAACCATAGAGGTTGGCCTCATTGACTTATTCCTTGGAGTCTTATATAGTCTAATATTTGCACCTCATGCTCCTTAGTTTATTAAGGTCCGCAAATTGATACGTATTATCTTTTCACTAAAAATACTTTGGTTATGTTTGATTCTTGTGAATTATTAAAAAAAAAATTTAAAATGATTTTCTTATTTTAGTTCATTAATATAAAATCTCAAAGAAAATCATACATAAATAAGAGTATTTAACACTAGCACATAATTTAAAATTATTTATATTTCAATGAGTTAACATAAATAAAATAAGTTTGAAATAACAAATAAAAATAATATGTCAGAATTTTACTGTAATTTTTCCTTCAGGTTTTGTTTCTTCCTACTTTTCCTCTTTATTTTATTTTCCTTTAATTTTCCTCAAATTTTATGGAACAAAAGCATAACCTTAGTGCTTGTTTGATTTCTGTTTTTGAAAACTATTATTAAGAACATTTAAAAAAAAATAGGAAACATCATTTTGGTGTTCTCTTAAAACTGTTATGTTTTTTAAATTTAAGTATTTCTAGTTTACTTTGTGTTTTTCAGAAAAAAAAAAGCTGAGAACCAAACGTGTTCTTTGTGTTTTCCTTATTATCCTTATTTTCGAGCAACAGTTTAAAAGCGCAAAAACATCTTTCTGTCTTTTATATTAGTGAGTTAAAATAAATAAAATGAGTTGAAATACCAAACAAAATAATATATCAAATTTAACTTTATTTTTATTTTTTCATTTATTTCCCCGTTTTTTTCCTCTCTGTTTTCTTTTTTTTTTTTTTTTTATTGCATCCTCCTGATTTCTTATAAAACCAAACATAGCCAAACCATTATCCTTGAAGTTCTTATAAAACCAAACATAGCCAAACATTATCATGAATACCAAAGATTCGTTGTATCTTGCATGCGGATCATATCACATTACCTTTCAACAAGAAATCATCCAATAGCCCTAAGATATACTCCAATAGCTCAGATACATACTAAAAAACGAATATCCTTGAAAGCAACTACATAAATTCCTCCCTATATTTTTCTTTGCGTTTTCCCTCAAGTTTCTTATAGAACCAAACATAGCTAAAATCATTAGCACAAAGACCATTTGGAAGATTCACCAAAAACGTTGTATCTTGTTTTGCAGATCATATTACATGACTTTCCATCAAAAAAGCATCCAATGGCCCTAAGATATACTCGGATCGCTCACTACTTGCTAAAAAAAGAGAGATGTCCCAAAATAATTTTTTTAAAAATAAATCTCAAAGTAATACGTATTTGAAATAATGTTCAAATTAGTATGTTATTGGCGTCAATAGCGTAGTTGGTATTGAAGACATAATAGGACAGAAAAAATGGCTTATTCTATTATGTCATGAAGAATTTTTATATGCGTACGTACAAAGCAACATTGGATGTTATTGTAAAAGGAAATACAATTAATAAATATATACACTATCCATGTACAATGAGAAAGAATCATGCAATATGAAAATAGATCAAATCAATTATGGGAAGGTTTATGAAGAGAAATTATTCTACGCCATTGCTTTCTTTATCATGAGAGAGAATAAATCAAGAGGAGATTGATGGAGAAAGAAGAATCTCCTGATATTGACTTTTTCCTTTACCATGCCTCAAGATGGAGCTCAGGAAGAATTAATCTTGTCACGAAGAAGTTGAAAGTGAGCGCAAAGAAAGTCTTAGTAAGTGTCGGCCAGGTTGATCGATGGAGGATACGTGAGCTACTCGGAGGATTCCACTTTGAACTTGTTCATGAATGAAGTGATACTTGAGAGCAACATGCTTCATATGGGGGGAGTGGAATACTGGATTAGCGCAAAGGTTCATTGCACCAACATTATCACAATATATTACTGGTTGTTATGGGAGAGATATACTATACAGGGTTAGCAAAGAGCATATCCACCTAACCGATGCGGTAGTAGCTAATCTATATTTTGGTTCCGTAGAAGAACGAACAATACTATGTTGTCTCTTAGACATCAAAGAAATGGGATTTCGACCAAGATAAACAATGAATGCATTAGTAGAGGTGAAATCATCTTTGTTGCATGCCCAATTGACTTCAGGAAATGCATGAAGCATGAGTAGAGAGTGACGATAAAGAACAATACTGTGGTCTAAAGTACTGCGAGACAACGGGCAACAACAAACAACACCTCAATGCTTAGTGGTTGGATGGTGCATGAACTAAGATAACTTGCTAACCGTTTAAGTAATGTCGGTAGTAAAGAGACAAGTACTAAATATGCTGACACCCAAAACCGAGAGGTCCGTTGGCCCGACCGTCAACTCGCGAAAAAGAAACTTTGTGGATGTCGGGTAACCGTCTGCCTTGTGTGTCCCCCTTCTTTGGGACCTGTTTGAGACCAAATCATGTATATACAAATTTATGACACCATTACCACAGGACTATATGCTAATCCCCAATAAAGGCACCATAAACTTGATGTGACCAAAAATAACTTGTATGCTCATAAGAAAAATGAACTTGTCAATTAATTCATTAAAGATTTAGTTTTAATTCTTATCTTCTTGAAGTGCCTGGTCGTACAAGTAATAAAAGTGGACCTATAAGTTCGGATATCGTTCCCACAGAGATTGAAAAGAATTTAAAATTCAACTATCCCAACTACTCAACTTCCACACTATTTGAATTTCCATTTCATAGAAGTTTCAATAATTGAACTAAGAATTCTACTATTTGAATGTCTACTTCTATAATAAAGGAAAATTTTAAAATCCTAAACATAAACTGAACTAAACCGGATTATTGCTAGAAGTGGACACTAGGATTTCACTGCTGTAAAATTATCAATTCCTACATCATAATCTAATTCGATTCTATCATAAATTGGAGTCTGAAATTGTCAAAGAGTCTAGATGGCATAGTTTGGATTTCTCCTTTAACCATACTTTTCATTGATTAGAGATTCAAGTTTATTTATGAAACATGTTTCTAATCAATTACTTGTAATCATAATTTATTTATAAGATCTGGGTATTTTTATTTTCCAATACTTCATACCCATTTCTTATGACTGCAGATTTCTTGCTTCCCAAGACAGGACCATTGCTAGATTTCTACAAGATGAATGATGTCTCATCCTTGAGATCTTAAAGAATTCTCATTTTCCTTGATTTGATTTAAGCTAACACAGGATCAAGATCATTCCTCCATACTAAGGAGAGGTCTCTAATTAATTAAATTGATAAATCAGTCAACTAATTCTCAAACCAGAGTAAATTGAAGATTTATCTAGTAATCTTTCAAAGCTCATTAGTTCATCAATATTAGTCTAGCATACCCCCAAGTAACTGATCCATGCTTTTAGGAATCTCCATCTTTGTGTCACTCAGAGGGCCTCCTGAAAATTAGAGCCAGATAACGGTCCTTTTATGGGTATAAGTTTCTAATATTGGGAACAATTCACTACATGAACATCACCATTCAAATAATTTCAAGACTCTCAACCCAGGAAATTTCTTTCTAATTACTGCGAAAAAGACCATAACTAACGTCATATCTTTCCCGGCGAAAGTTGTGTTTCGAAATTGGATTACAGTGAACCTTTGAAATACTGATTAGGAAAATTCCACTGCAACTGCAATCAACTGAAGAAATGAATTCCAACTTTCATCTAGATTTCATTGGATTTAGACAGTAATTAGAAATGAACTTCAACAATTTAACTCAACTTCTAAACTTCTGAACAATTCACTGTTTCAGGTCCAGTAAACAAATGAAAATTCTATGCTAAGTCTAATCTACGAAGAAAAGAAAATAAAAAAAGAAAAAAATACAAAAGAGTCCTTAGCTCCCAGATGCTTTGGTTTATCCGACTGGCTAAAACTTTCGCCAGGTGTTTTACATTTATAAAGCCCTAGAAGTTTGGGCCCTAAATTCGAGGCTACATTATGGATCCCAAAATTACGCCCGGTGCATTCTCTATCGAGGCCGGAAAGTTTTGTTGCGATAGGTTTCATTCTTCATCGCGGTCTACATTCCCGGCCTTGTCACGGTCGTGTGGTGACTTGTTCCCTGTGCTCCTTCTTGGATTCCATCTCGACAAAGTTTCCTTGGTCGCTACGGTATTCTTTTCTTCAGCATATTCATTATGTCGCGACAATCTCATGTGTGGTTCCTGGAATAGTTATTTTGCGACATCGACAATTGTGCTGACAGTGTTTATTACGACTTCTTGGGTGGTGTGGCGACCTAGTTTTTGTAATAGTGAAGCGACATTTACGTTTGGTTCTTTTTACAACAATGTTTCTTGTATCGTCAACATTTCTGTCGTGACTAGGAAAGTCTGTCGTGACAGAGTCTTGTCGCCACTTAACCTGATTTCTTGTTGCAGCTTCATTTTGATCTTACGACATAGCCTCTTGGTGTTGTCGATGTTTTAATCGCAACCCGGTTGTATCTTCGCGACGAGGGACTTTTACGTATCTTATCTTTGTGTCACGACCCTAAGATCCATATCGCAATCCTAAGATCCCTGTCGCGACATAGAAACATCTCTTCAGCTTGAAGTATGTCGCAACATTGGATTCTTTTATTGCGACCAGGCCAGTTCACTAAGCAGGCATCACATGTCGCGATGCCATTTTATCTGTCGCCTTGGTCTCTTCTTCGCCGTCGTGACATACATCACCTTGTCACGATAGATACTTCTTTTAGTGTTGCTAGATACATTACCTTGTCGCGATAAAGGTCTTTCTCTAAAGCTCTTCTTCTTTCTCAACAAGCTTTTCCATGTTGCAATAATCAGTGTCGTGAAGATCCCTTGTTGTGACTAAATTTATGCTTTCTACCTGTTTCATTTGTCGCCACAGGAGCTTCTTTGTCACAACAAATTCTTCCCGATGTTGACATCCTGCTGAAAAACTTTGTCGCAACATAACTTTCTTTGTCTTATTGACTTGTTAGATTCTTCCCATTTTTGTCGTGTCAGAGACCTTTGTGTTTGCAACGAGGAAATAATGTGTGACGAGGTTCCTTTATTTTCTTGGACGTTTGTCGCGACACACAAAACTCTATCGTGACATAGATTACTGCAATTTATCTTTTTCTCTTCTTTCTTGTTGGAATTTTCTCTTTTTTGAGTTAAAACCTGCAAAACACAAAGTTGGTGAATATTCCATAATTTGGCGATAAAAGGTCGAATATACTAAGGCAGCCAGAAAAATGGATTTAAAAATTGATGAGTTTAAGACTTATCAAATTCTCCCAAACTTAAAGTTTTGCTTGTCCTCGAGAGCAAAGAAAATTTTGTTTGTCCTTAAACAATTTATCTTTATTTTAGGACATTTTTTGTTTTCCTATTACAATGCTTTTAATCCTCAACCGAATTGAAAACTAGTTAATTTGCAGCATGGTATCAAATTTAGTTTCCAATTAGAATCAGGAAAATTCTTCAATTCTTGTCACAACAAACTAATGATTTTGAAATGCAAACAATTCAATGTAATCTTGATGCGTGAGTGTGTGATGGTCTTCTTTCCCTTCCTCATTGGCAACATTGGCCCCCAATCTTCTAGGGTTTTACAGTTATAGCAAAATTAGTTCTTTAAAGTCCCATATGTATTTTCATATTAGTCTCCACTAATGTAGGCAAGTACAACTTTCAAGATAAATTAAGTCTTTTAGGCTTGTAAAGTTTGGCTTGGGTAATTGGAGAATTTAGGTTAAAAATTACCCAGATTCCAATCTTCAATTTTTGCATCTTTGTCTCTATCCTTCATCCCTTTCTTTCTTACTGTTGTCATAAAATAAATATTCCCCCAAACTTGATCTTTATGTATCATACTGCATACTCTCATCTTTGTAATTTTATTTTCCACTGTCATTCTTATCAATTCAGTCTCTTTAGATGAAGCCCTTTTTGCTTTTCTTTTTTACTTGTCAAGATTTGTAGGAATAGTGTAATGTCTTGTCTTTTAGGCTTTACCACTCTTAGAGCTTTGGGTTAACGACTCTTATACCGATTGGCATTAAGTTTCGATTGTTGAAACACTATGAATAATTGTTTAAGAGGAAGGCCACAAGACAAAACTTTTCCAATTTGACAATTTACAATCTTGAAGCTTCTTCTCAACATTCCTTTCCTTTCCTTCAATTGTTCTCTTCTTTTTCTATCATTCATTCTTGTTTTTCCTTTCCAATCAAGTAACATTCCCCTAATCTTGCCCTTTTCTGCATTTTCAAGTTCTTGTACTGAAACCTAGGTAATAAAGGGTTCTTTACTGTAGGATTAAAATGAAGGAAGGGTTTGAGGCTTCTAATTGTTGTTTTAATGAAGAAATTAGTCTATTTGGCTCAATTCTAGAACTAGAGTGTCATCACATGCATATTATGAGGGTAGGCTTGAAAGGCTCAAACTTCCATAGATGGCCTATATCACTTCCTGTTAGTGGTATTGCCTAGGATTTCGCCTTGATTAAGAATCTAACAAGTTCTAGGACATTGGACTATTTGAATGTGGCTGAACCTAGAAGATGTCCCTAATCTTTCACAATTTGTTAAGGACTCACTTTGACCATGTGCATTGTTTGTTCAGGATTTTTACTGACCTCACTATTTACACAAACAGTGTCAAAAGCCTTATTTGTTCTTTCTATTGAGTACATCTTCCTAAATCTGAACATTCAACTTCATTCTGGCTAAACTGCTACTTCCTTTTCCAATTCAGTGAAGCCTAACACAATGCATCTATTAATGGTTTGTTTGGCTTTGATATTTGTTGTTGTGTTGTTTTAATCAATTCAAGAAGTTCATTTTGATCTTGCATTCAGCTCGAAAAAACTACAACACAAACACAATTTCATTAATTCATTTCAACCAAACATGCTTTAGCAAATTAGACAATTTGATCCAGGTAGCGGGTTTCTCAATTATTCAACTAAGTAATCATCAATCACGAAACAAAGAAAATTAAGCGAATCTGACACTAAACAATCAAAAACAAGTGAACACATAATTTTCAATAAAGCGGTTTTGACTTTATTCAAAGGAATGATTACAACTTTTGTTTGGAGAGAAAACAGAATACAAGGGTTCATCTTCTTCTTTTGTAGGATTTGGAAGTTTTCAGGTTTGGAGGTTAAAGGTTAAAGGTAGCTAAAGATGGAGGGAACTTGGGAATGGAGATGTCTGACTCTTCTTTTGTTAGTGGTTCTTCTCTATTGAAGGCGAGTAATCATTAATTGTACTCCACTAGGGTGACCAAATGATCTTGCTTACTACCAGTTATTCACGGGTCTTTCAAGTTCAATGAGGAACATTGTATGTTCACTAAATTTGAATTCCTTGGTCCTAGGCTTGTCATTCCATAATTTCTATATGTAATTATTATCCATCTCTAGCTCCTTGTCTTTCTTCTCACGTGAGCTTTCAAATTCCTTGAATTGTTCCTTGAGATATTTGAACCCTACGCATACGCAGCTTATACGGCTTCCATCTTTTCCTCTCTCTTTTCCAAAAATGAAAGCACCTTCATCTCTTTTTAGCTGTTCATTGTAGAAGGTCTTTATTTTTTTTGTCAAGCCTGTGCATCAATTCTCTTTCTCTTATTTCTATTTCCTTTTTTCATTCCTCATCTCTTTGTTTGAGCATTTGTTCCCATCGTTGTTCCTTTCTTCTAAAGTCAGCCTTTAGAAACTCCTCTTTGATCTTCTGTTGTTGTTCCCATCTCTTCTCTCTCTCCTCCATTTCCTTTTTCATTGATACTAGCATCTCCATGATTTCTGTATTTCCTTGATTGCTCTTAGAACACTACATTGGTTCAACAAGGTCCTGCCTTACCTCAAGAGGTGAGTGAATTAATGGACTTCTTATACTCTGCATCATCCTCAATTGTGAGTTATTTCTCCCTGGATTTGTTCCATCCACCCAGTTGTTCATGTTCTTCTTCCTCAGGTTCCTCTGCTACTTCCACCATCTCCATTTCCTTCCTCTTTCTATGTTCTTTAGGCCTTTTGTCACCCCTGTCAATGTTAAGGAGAAACCTTAGGACAAGTTTCTTTCCTGCGCCCATATCATGAACTCCGGCCCAATCTGAGAAGTGCGGTAATTGTTCTTCCGGTTGAAGTTAGTCCACTTTTACATTCTTGTGGAACCTCCTGATAGATGTTTCAATTATCTTCCCCACATCGAACTTGTATCCCTTTAGTAAGGCCTACAAGATGATGGCTTCTTGCTCCCTTATAGTGCTCAGATGCTTTGTGGGAATTATAACAGAAGCAATGAAATAAAACCACACCTTAGCTTCTTTTGTTAGTGAGCCTCTGTTGATGGATTCATGGGGATTCTTCTTTGTTGCACTCCACTTCCCTTTTCCAGCCGTCATGAATTCTACAATCTTCTCATGGTTAGGTTCTCTAAGCAGTTTTTTGTACTTAGATCCATTCTTGGGATCTTTAATTTGGAGAACTTCATTCATCCTTTCATGGCCCATGGGGACCCATATTCCTCTAACGTATATTGAATCTTCTTTCATATCGATCATGTTTGCATAGAATTCCCTGACTACTGCAGCAAAGCTAGGTGGTTTATGCTTGCAGAACAAGTTCCAGCCTCTTTTTTCAATTATCTCTGCAAAGGGTGAGATGAACTTACCAAACCCCCTTTTTCCGATAAATCCTTTTTCGTTCAGATTCTTCTCCTAGAAGGAGTAGGCTTCATCTGAAATGAATGCTTTATCGTCTTCAGATTCTTCAGCTTGCTCAGCTCTACTTTGTTCAGCTCTTTTCTGCTTTCTTCCTTTCTGAGCTGGGTTTTGTTCCTCTTCCTGCCCTTCTGGTTCTACCACTAGAGTCGTCTTTGTCTAAGGTTCCAGATAAACCTCCTCTTTCCTTACTGCATACTCTTCCATTGGTGAGATCTGGTTTTGGGGTTTAGGGTTTTGAGATTTCGAAGAAAGGAAGAAAGTGGAACTTGGGTGATGGTATGAATGATGTGAGGCAATTGGAAGGAGGTGGGCTTTTCAGTTTTGAAGGAAATGTTCTTGATTGGCTGATAAATGAATGTTTTATAACCCCGTGTGTCACGACGATCAATGATTAGGTGCAACAATAACCACAGAATTAAATGTGGATTTTATCTTGTGACTATTTAAACTAAAATTTGCACCAACCTCTATTATTACATTTTCATGTCGTGGCACACTTTAGAAATGTCTACAGGTTACAATCTGTCGGCAAAGAAAAAATATTATTGCGGCTTGAAATTTGCTCACGAAGACGAGAAGGTAGGTCGCGGCGATGGCGCATATGGTTTGTTCCATTTTAATACAATGTCACGACACAGAGAAATAATTGTCGCGACTTAGTTTTGAGTTCAATTGGAAACTCAGCCCGTTAAATGTCGCAACATTGAAAAGAATGTCGCGACACTCTTTTCAGTGCATCAATTTGAGGTTGTGTCGCAATATTTAAACTTTGTGTCACGGCATAAACTTGCCATTTCAAATTGAGTTCAAAATTATTTATGTTGCGACACAGAGAAAGTATGCTGCAACATTCTTTTCAACATTATTGCCCAAGTTTGTTTGCAACATGAAAATCCATGGTCATGACAAGCTTTTCATCTTACAGTATGTAAGTGATGTCGCTATTAGAACTTTCAGAAATATCGTGACAAAAGATTTTATTGTTGCGACAGTATTTGCAATTCCCCAAATACGTAAGTTTAACTACCTAGTCGATTAATCATCACGCCTGGTCAATTAAAGCAATTCGAGGCTTGTGAAAACATATATAGCAAAATAAATTCTCAATTCAATCATGAACAATAATCTCACTAGCAGCAAAATACTCAACAAAGCATTTAAGCAATTAGCACCCGAAAGTTGTCTAATTAGTATGCTCTAAATCAATTTCTCAAACTTCAACATGCATTATTATCTAAAAACAAATTTAGGAAATAGAAATACTCCCCTTTGTAGCTATTTTTCTGCACAATTCGGTTGAGTAGTGTACTTCTCAATACATTTGATTCAGTTCATCTTTCACGCACAATTTAGCAATTAATCAACTTCCTAATAAAACTTCTATCAAACTAAAGAAATGAGATCTTCAAAATCATAAAGGTAGTCAACATAAATCAAAGTTAACAAAAATAAAGACTTTGTTTGGGTTGCATCCCAAGAAGCCGCTCAGTTTAATGTCCTTAGCTAGACACAGGCTGCAAAGTGTCTTTAGTTTCAGTAATTCTCTTTTCCCTTTTCAAAATCTGGATCTACCTCCTTAATGCTTCCTCCAAGATAATGCTTTAGTCTCTGACCGTTTACTTTGAATTTACTTCTAGATTCAGTCTTCAGTGTTATTGCTCCAAAGGGTGTACTTGCTACCACTGTGTATGGACCACTCCATCTTGACCCAGTTTCCCAAAATAGCTTTAGCGTGGATGTATAAGAGAACTTGTTCTCCTACCTTGAATTCTCTCCTTAAGATCTTTTGATCATGCCACCTCTTGGTCTTTTCTTTGTAGATTCTGGCATTGTCATAAGCTTCATTTCTCAGCTCTTCCAGTTCATTCATTTGGAGTAATCTCTTTTCCTTTGTAGCTTGAAAGTCACAATTCAATTTCTTGATGACCCACATAGCTTTGTATTCCAGTTCTAAGGGGAGATGGCAAGGTTTTCCATATATAATTATGTATGGGGACATTCAAATGGGAGTTTTGTAAGCAGTTCTATAAGCCCACAGTGCATCATCCAATTTTATAGACCAGTCCTTTCTGCTTGCATTTACTGTTTTCTCTAGAATCTTCTTTATCTCATTATTGGAAATTTCAGCTTGTCCATTTGATTGAAGTGACAAGCCAATCCCATTAGATGTTTGATTCCATACCTGCCCATGAGTTTTGCAAAATGGCTTCCCTCATCACTGATGATTGTTCTAGGTGCTCCAAATATGCTAAAGATGTTTCTTTGTATAAACCCAACCACTATGATGGCATCATTTATGGGACAAGCTGTTGCTTCCACCTATTTGGATACATAATCCACAGTGAGGAGAATGTACATATTGCCAAATGAGGGTGGGAAAGGTCCCATAAAGTCTATTCCCCATACATAAAAAATTTGCACTACAAGAATTCCTTACAAGGGCATTTCATTTCTTCTGCTTAAGTTGCCCATTCTCTGACAAGCATCACAATGTTTTACCCATTCAAACAATCTTTGAATAGAGTAGGCCAATAAAATCACAGTTGGAATTTTCTTGGTTGTCTTGTCTCTATGAAAGTGTCTCCATATGGTGATGTGACATTTCTCGAATACCACCATGTTACGTTTAAGGACACATCTCATATGATCATATGCACTTCTCTTCTATCTGATGGTAGGTCATCCCATATATACAATCTGCAATCAGTTCTCAATTTCCTCCTCTGCTGGTAGCTTAATTCAAATGGCATGACTCCACAAGCTAAGTAATTCACAATATCTGCATACTAGGGTGTTTGTACTGATAACATAAATAGTTGCTCATCAGGAAATTTTTTTGCTATTTCTATCCCCTTTTCTATTCCAGTAATTCTCTCGAATCTAGACAAGTGATATGTTATCACATTGTCACTACCCTTCCTATCCTTGATTTCAAAATCAAACTCTTGCAGTAGTAGCACCCATCTGATCAGTCTTGGCTTGGCATCCTTCTTTTGCCGATGAATATTTAATTAGGCATGATCGATTATTGTATTACAACATGGGACCCCAATATATAAGGCTTGAATTTTTCACAAGCAAACACCATTGCTAGCATTTCCTTCCCTGTGGTGGAGTAGTTCTCCTGTGCCTCATTGAATGTTTTGCTAGCATAGTATATGACTTTGAATATCTTTTCAGTTCTCTGTCCCAATACAACTCCCATTGCATAATCACTGACATCACACATAATTTCAAACTCATTGTTCCAGTCTGGTGTCAATATAATGGGAGGCGATATATCTGGTTGATTTCCTCGAATGCGGTCTGCATGATTCATCAAAATCAAATTTGCATCTTTCAATGAGTCCATAATGGTGCGGAATCTTTGAAAATCTTTGATGAATCTTCTGTAAAATCAACATGTCGAAACTTCTTATTCCGCTTCTTTGTTGGCAGGTGACACGAGGATTTTTTCTAACATTGTCCTTCTTAATTACCACTTCAATCCATCAATAGAAATTTTATTGCCCAGACAATACCTTCATTTACCATGAAATGACCGAACATAATTTAAAGCTAGATTCTTGTTTTGGCACCCTCTGAAGTACTGTTTCTAAGTTTTTCAGACAATCTTCAAAACTAGATCCATATACTGAGAAGTCATCCATAAATATTTTCATAAGCTCTTCCACAAAGTTAGAAAATATAGATATCATACATCTTTGAAAGGTGCTTGGAGCATTACATAATCCAAGTGACATCATTTCTAAAGGCAAAGGTGCCATAAGGACATGTATATGTTGATTTCTCTTGATCCTTTAGAACATTGCAATGGTTATAACCAGTAGAATATCCATTAAGAAAACAATAATGGGTGTGCCTTTCCTTATCAACATTTAGTCAATGAAAGGTAAGGGATAATAGTCTTTCTAGTATGATGTTAAGTTTCCTGTAGTCTATACACACTCTCCATCCTGTTACAGTTCTTGTAGGAATCAATTCATTCTTCTCATTTTGATAACGGTGAATCATACTTAACTGAGGCAGCGTGTATTGGGCTCGAGGTGTGCAAGAGATTTATATATGAAGCACGCATTTAGCCATTTCAACACTTCTTGTCGACTACTTCTTTATTCTTAGTTCGACCAACTATACGATGTTCTCTGAGAAGTTCACTAGCATTCTTTTTGAATAGGATCTTGTACATATAGATTGAAGGACTGATTCATTTCAAATCTTCTATAGACCAAGCTATTGCTTCCTTATATTTTTTGAGAGTTTCTAGTAGTTTTTGCTCTTCCAGCCTAGCTAATCTAATTGAAATGATAATTAGCTTTCCTTTTTCTAGTTGCAAGAAGGCATACTTTAAATGTTCAGGCAAGTCCTTGAGTATTAAACCCTCTAAACTTTTGTTTTCTTCAGCAACTTTTTCTTCATAACTCCTGGATTTTTTTCTGCGATATTTCTCCAATCTTGAACTCTTGAATCTTTTAATTTAAACTCGAGTTCAAAATTTCCAACAGATGCTCAAGATACTGAGGGTCATCTTATTCTCATTCATTGAATTCGAAAATTACACAATGAGTGGTCGGTTAGGTGAATTTTTTGTTTCTCTGATTTCACAATCAGCACCTCTTTTAGGTTCTAGTTGTTTCAAATTGTGATTGAGATTGAAGTATACTACTTCATCTCGACTCTAAAGTTAATTTCCCCTTTTTTCGTAAATCAATGTTGCTCTTGTTTACTGAGAATGGTCTTCCTAGCAGCAGTAGAGACTTTTGTCTTCCTTTATATTAATGACTACAAAGTCCACTAGAAAGACAAATTTTCCTACCTTGATTAGCACATCTTCAAGGATGCCCTCAAGATGGGCCAATGTCCTATCTACCATCTGCAGGGTCATGGTTGTGGGAGTGAGCTCCCCAAACTTAATCTTTTAGCAACAGATAAGGGCATCAAGTTGATGTTAACTTCAAAATCACACAATGCTTTTCCCAACTATCGGCATCCCAATTTTAGCGAGAATTATAGTGAAGAACACTGGATCCTGCATTTCTGGTAAAGATCTTGGAATCACTCTATCTTTGCCCAGGTTGGTGATAGGCTCACCTATCCCTTCCTCGGTAATCTTTCTCTTTTTCTCAATATATCTTTCATGAATGTGCATGCTGAGGCATGCGAGTTAATGCCTCGAGAAAGGAATGTTGATCTCATCTTCTTAAGCATGTTTAAGAATCTGAGAGAAGCCTCCTCTAGCTTTGCTTTGCGAGTCTTTGAGGGAATGGGCGGAGGATTGTAAGCTTTGCTTCACTTCCTTCACTTCCGCTTTGCTGCTTAGGCTGCACTATGTTGTTTTTCTCTTTCTCGATGGTTTACATTGTCTTGCTCAGTTCTTCTGGTTTCTCGCTGTTTCTCTTCCTCTGGTGTCCCTATTTTCAACTCTCCTTTCGTCTAGCACTCTCCAACTCCTCAAAATTACTGCCATACATTTAGATTCTTTCAGGTGTCACTTGGAAATGAATCCTTGAAGCTCTTTGCCTGAAGCAGGCAGTTGCCTATCTGTATCTCTAAATTCTTCTAAGATTCATTGGTGTTTGTTTGAAACACAGTTGTGTTTTCTTGGAAATTTTCAAGGTCTATTAAATTTTTTCTCATGCAAATTCAAAATCCTTTTGTTTTCTGACATGAAATGAAGCATATGATCTTCAAAGGATTGAGTCATTTTAAACCACGATAATCTCCTCTACATCCATTCTTCTTTGTTGTTCCCTTAGAACTGGCTGAGAGCATTAGCTTGCTAGTAATTTTATCCAGGTCTAGGGCCCTGTTGTGCTCCTCCACCATATGAAAAGCTTTCATGGTTCCTCATTGCTGGTGTATAGTGTGTTGGCAAGTTGGGGTTAGGCTTGAAGTGATAACTTCTTTGCTCATTCATATACTTGGTCTCCTCAACTTGATAGGGCTCTTCTCCAACTAGTTCCTTAACACTTCTTCTAATTCTTTCATCTACTACTCCCACTCCATGTGCAGTGTGCATTCTTCTTTCACTGTTTCCCAGTTTGTTCATCATTGCATCCAGTTTTGCTTCTATGGTTGTCATTCTATCAAGTCTAATAAGACCCTTCCTTTAACTCTTCTCCACGAAGCTTAGATGGAGCCTTGTAGTTTACATTTGTAAGGTCTTCAATCACTTGCCTTGCCTCCTCTATACTTCTTCTTTTAAAAGCCCCACAGCAGGATGCATCAATTATACCCTTGAGTGTAATTCATAGCATGATAGAAAATGTCCATCTGAGGTGGGTAGATCTACTCCATGCATAGGGCATCTTTTTAACAGTATTTTGAATCTCTCCCATGCATTGTAGAGACTCTCATCTTCCCTTGCTTGAAGACAATTATTTCTCTTCTTCTCTCTGCAGTGAGAGTTGGAGGGGAAAATCTGCTCATATAGGCCTCCAATTCTTCCCAAGTGTTCATGATCCCAGCAATGAATCCGGAGAGAGAGAGGAGGAGAGAGAGAGAGAGAGGAGAGAGAGGAGGAGAGGAGAGGAGAGAGAGCCATGTTTGCCTTCATATCTCTCCAATGAAAAGGGAAGAGTTGTAGCTTGATGACATCTAGTCTCACCCCATTTAGCTTGACTGTGTTGGCCATCCTCATGAAGCTCCCCGGATGCTCATTGGGATCTTCAGAGGGGTGACCTGTGAACTGGTGCTGTTGAACCATAGTAATCAATGTTGGCTTCAACTCAAAATTGTTGGCTTCAATGGGAGGTTGTCTCACAGCTGAGTACTCCTCTTGAATAATAGGCCTCCAAAAGTCCTCCATAGTATTAGGCCTTTGAGGACCTATACTGTTTCTTCTTCTTTTAGAATAGTTTGCGATCTTTCTCTTTGATTTGCCATACTTTTTTATATTCAACAATTTTCCTTTCTTGAGTTTCTTTTTAATTTCGGTATCTAGAGACAACAGATCTGCTTATGGTTTTCTATTCATTTAAAATCTTCCTGAAAGTAGAAACACACTGAGATCAAATGGAGTTAGTGATATAAAAAATTATATATCTATTTAGGCTTCCAAAAATATCAGTAGCTTATTTACCACTGCTGTTAAAACTGTTTTTGCTAATTTTCTGAAATTTTTGTAAAACAAAGAAAAATGTCCAAATTAGCATTTATCTCTTTTGTCAGAATATTGATTTTTAAATTCCTTCGATCCCTGGCAATGACGCCAAAAACTTGTTGATCGATTCATATATATATACAAATTTATGACACCATTACCACAGGACTATATGCTAATCCCCAATAAAGGCACCATAAACTTGATGTGACCAAAAATAACTTGTATGCTCATAAGAAAAATGAACTCGTCAATTAATTTATTAAAGATTTAGTTTGATCTTAATACTGCAAGTGCATAGGTCGTATAAGTAATAAAAGTGGACCTATAAGTTCAGATATCATTCCCACAAAGATTGAAAAAAATTTAAAATTCAACTACCCCAACTACTCAACTTCCACACTATTTGAATTTCCATTTCATAGAAGTTTCAATAATTGAACTAAGAATTCTACTATTTGAATGTCTACTTCTATAATAAAGGAAAATTTTAAAATCCTAAACATAAACTAGACTAAACAAGATTATTGCTAGAAGTGGACACTGGGATTTCACTGCTGTGAAATTATCAATTCCTACATCATAATCTAATTAAGATTATATTATAAATTGGAGTGCGAGAAATTGTCAAAGAGTCTAGGTAGCATCGATTTAGTTTCTCTTTAACCGCTACTTTTCACTGATTAGAGATTCATGTTCATTTCTGAAACATGTTTCTAATCAATTACTTGTAGTCAGAATTTATTTATAAGATATGTGTATTTTTCTTTTCCAATACTTCATACCTATTTCTTATGACTGCAGATTTCTTGCTTCTCAAGACCAGACCATTGCCAGATTTCTACAAGATGAATGATGTCTCACCCTTGAGATCTTAAAGGGTTTTCCCTTTCCTTGATTTGATTTAAGTTAACACGAGATCAAGATCATTCCTCTGAACAAAAGGAGTCTCTAATTAAATTGATAATCAGTCAACTAATTCTCAAACCATGAGTAAGTGAAGATTTATCTAGTAATCTTTTAGAGCTCATTAGTTCATCAATATTAGTCTAGCATACCCCCAAGTAACTGATCCATGCTCTCAAGAATCTCCATCTTTGTGTCACTCAGAGGGCCTCCTAGAAATCAAAGCCAGATAATAGTCCTTTTATGGGTATAAGTTTCTAATATTGGGAACAATTCACTACATGAACATCACCATTCAAATAATTTCAAGACTCTCAACCTAGGAAATTTCTTTCTAATTATGCAGAAAAGACTATAACTAACTTCAGATCTTTCCCAATGTTGTGTTTCTCAGTGGATTACGATGAACACTTTGAAATGCGATTAGGAAAATTCCTTTACCCAAGCGCAATCAGCGAAGAATGAATTCCAACTTTCATCTAGATTTCATTGGATTTGGTAATTAGAAATGAACTTCAACAATTTAACTCCAACTTCTAAACTTCTAGACAATTCCTTTGTTTAGAATCGATAAACAAATGAAAATTCTATGCTAAGTCGATCTGAAGAAAAAGAAAATAAAAAAAAAAAAGAAAAATAATACAAAGAGTTCTCAGCTCCCGGTGCTACGGATTCGTCAGGCTTATTGCCTCACTTTCCTCAAATTGTTTCTATTTATAGAGCCCTAGAAGTTTGGGCCTAAATTCGAGGCTACATTGTGGATCCCAAAATTTTGTGGTGCATTCTTTATGTCAGCGACACGAAAGTTTTGTTGCGACAGAGTTTTCATTCTTCATTGCAGGTCTTTGTTGCAGTATGCAGTCGTCTGTCGTGACCTGTTCCCTGTGCTCCTTCTTGGATTCCGTCTTAACAAAGTTTCCTTAGTCGCAACAGTATTCTCTTCTTCAGCATATTCATTATGTCGCGACAATCTTATGTGTGGTTCTTGGAATAATTATGTTGTGACATCGACAATTGTGTCGCGACAGTGTTTCTGTGCAGCTTCTTCAAATTGGTGTCCGACCCAGTTTTTATGTCGTGACAACATTTCTGTTTGGTTCTTGTTGCCACAATGTTTCTTGTATTGTCAGCATTTCTATCCGCGACCGGAAAGTGCATTTAAATGAGTGTGCCATAACATGATTTCTTGTTGCAGCTTCATTTTGATATTATGACATAGCCTCTTGGTGTTGTCGATGTTTGCTGTCGCGACCCAGTTTGTATGTCGCGATAGGACTTTTTCTGTGTTCAGCTTATCTTTGTGTCGCGACCCTAAGATCCCTGTCCCGACATAGAAACATCTCTTCACCTTGAAGTATGTCGCAACATTGGATTCTTTTATTGCGACCAAGCCAATTCACTAAGCAAGCATCACATGTCGCGACCTTGTTTATCTGTCGCAGCCAGAGTTTCTTCTTCCTTCAGCGTCGCGACATACATCACCTTGTCCCTATAGATACTTCGTTTAGTGTCGCGACATACATTACCTTGTTGCGTAAAGGTCTCTGCAAACCTTCTTCTTTCTCCATGGCTTTTCCATGTTCTGTCATCAATGCTGTGATAAAAGATCCCTTTCGCGACTGAATTTATGCTTTTTGCCTGTTTCATTTGTCGCCACAGGAGCTTCTTTGTCACGACAAATTCTTCCCGGTGTTGACATCCTGCTGAAAATCCTTGTTGCAATATAACTTTCTTTGTCTCAGTTGACTTGTTAGATTCTTCCCATTTTTTGTCGATATTCAGACCTTTGTGTTGCAACAGAGGAAATAATGTCGTGACGGAGTTCCTTTGCTATTTTCTTAGACGTTTGTCGCGACACACAAAGCTCTGTCGCGACATAGACTACTGTAATTGCTCTTTTTCTCTTCTTTCTTATTGGAATTTTCTCATTTTTGAATTAAAACCTACAAAATACAAAGTTGGTGAATATTCCATAATTTTGCATTAAAACATATCTGAATATACTAAAAATAAGCCAGAAAAATGGATTAAAAATAGATGAGTTTAAGACTCATCAGACCTATAATTTAACAAAAATCGGACAGAGTCTCATTTATACAGGGAACTCTACCCAAAAATACAACCTGTATAATAGATAATAGCATGGCCCATCCAGGGCCAAATATCATATCATGACCTCTTCGAGTCCATTTACGAGTAAAAATGACCACATAGGGTCCATTTATCCATACTCAACATAATGCATAAGGCTATAATACCATAGTCCTTAAGAGTTTAATTACAATACTCTTTACACAACAACATATATAAAGCGTTTGTTAATATATTTTTTTACAAAGATCAGTACCAAAGCCCTGACCCGGCTTTCTTCAATGTGGATCTGGGTAGCTCCGTTTCCTTACTCTTTATTTTGAGAAGTTGGATAAGGTAGTATCGGGTAAGGCAAACTCTCAGATGTTTACTCCCACACAGTACATGCAAATAGATTATATGTGACCATTTCAATTAAGATTATGCAAACCTAGAATGGAATTTGCCATGCCATGAATGAGATCACGACTCACCATGTCCATGTCAGGAGTCCTCATTGACTCTCCATCAACCCAGTCTAGACTCTATCACCTGATCACGAAACCCATGCGTGATAAAACCCATCATTCTTGTATTACATCCAGTGATCCCTTTTCTGACAAAAATTCATTTGTTTTCCAAACCAAAAGCTTTTGGATGTACACCTCAATGATCATTTATATTCAAAATCATGTGTCTTTTGTGGGTAAGTGAATTTTCGGGGTCTCACGGTAAACCATAAGCCTTCCTACACTTTCATTGGCTTTCATCGTTGGACACATATGTATAACAAAAAATAACGGGGCTTTCACCCAAGGGGGTGTTTATCCCTACTTGCTAATACCCGACACATATTTTCATTTTTATTTATACAACCATGCGACCCTGTTGGACGTTGTCCGTGCGAGCCGCGATCAAACACCCAAACACGGTGTTGATTATAACTATGCACTCACACCCATTTCATACGATGTCTGGAATTGCATACAGAAATGCAATTATGTCATTTCAGGCTTATGCCATGTCACACACATATATATGGATGCTATATGGACAATTTCATTCATGCATTACACCCATGCATCATTGGGACAATTATATCAATCAAGATACAATTTCCAATTAAATCACACAAATCATGTCAACATACTCATACACAAATACATACTCTCCACATGTCAATACATTAGGACACACATATTAACATCCAATCAATTACTACCAAGCATGTCATTCAAACTCAAGCAACAACAACTTCATCCTCAAGACCAATTGTGGCATAGAGATGCCCAAAAACATTCCACGGCAAGCCATAGCAGACCACGGGATAGTTCGAGCTTGGTTGAAAACTAGCCCCTAACGATCATAAAATGCAGACACAAACCATGAACAACCTAATTTATGCTTGATCCTTGGAAAATAGACCATAACTTGAGTTATAGAAGTCTGAATTGGGTGATTCAAAAGCCTAACCTCAAGTTCACAACTTCAGCTGGCCTCATTTGAGGACACTAGTCCAAATTACCTCTTTTTCTCACCAAAAATCAACCTCAAAAACTGGACATCATATAGGGTCAAAATAGGCACTATTCCATAACCCATTATTTGTCAAACCTTATAACCTTAGGAAAAAAAAGGCCTGACAACTCCTTAGGGCATTAAAAATCAACCAAACAACTCCTAGAATGGAAAATAAACCAAAGTAGGAGGAATCCCTACCTCTTGGAGCGAAGATGAAGCTTTCGGAAGTCCTGGAGACCTTAAACCCACGATCTCCCAAACTCTTTGCTTGAATCTTCGATGAAATCCTTTGTTTCCAATATCCACACGTAGCTCTTGTCGTGTAGATGGACTTTAGTTCTTGGTCCAACGAAAATCAAGCAATCGAGCTCCATAGATTGTAGAGAGAAATTGAAGCTTCTCTCTCCTCTTCTCTCCTCTTTACACGGGTTGTTTTTCCCCGACGAAAATCTGCTCCTTTCCCCCTCGAATATGATTTTCTTATCCTGGTTTTGGGTGAAACATCGTGCATAAAGTAAATCCTCTGATGCAGATCATTAAATCTAAAACTAATTACATGCGGTTCAAGTTCAATTATTAAGCTGAACATTAGTTATTCTGTTCTAGTTCATAAATTTTGTCTTGGGGTCATAACGATTAGAATGCAATCGTTGATTGTTGATTCGAGCATATCATTTCTGAGTCCGATCGAGTCCATTTTGCTCATCCGAGTCGTTCGGCACTGCCGATCGTCATTACCCTGTTATTTTAACTAAGTACCAGTTTTCTCAAATGTCTAACTCTGTCTAATATATAGTTGAGATTCAGTCAGACCAAATGTGGGCCGCACAATGAATTAACAATTGGATTAGCACCGATCATTTGGGTCTTAGTCAAGAGATTTGAATGTGTTGACATTGCTGACAAAGAAGGCCATATTGGTGAGGAAATAGTATCATCTTAAGGCCCTTGATGGAGAATTGATAGGAAAGAACTGACGATGAAGTCTTGAGTAGGCGAGTCGGTGTTGCTAGTAATGATGATATCATCAGCATAAACTAGAAGACCAGATGGTGCAACCGCCATTATTTATAGATGAATAGAGTGTTTCTTAGAGTTGAAAAATCCAACATAAAGTAGGTACTGATGTAACTCATGGTACCAATTACGAGGGGGTGGGGGGTAGGGGTTTGTTTGAGGCCATAAATGGCCTGCATACAAAGTGAGGGGAGTCTCGATCAACAAAGTCAGGAGGTTGAAACATATAGACATCCTCGAGATAATTGGCACCTCTGAAAATGCATTATTGATATCAAACTAATGAAGCGCTCAACCTCAGCTTGTTGCAAGATTGAGAATGAGGCGTGCAGAGGTGGGCTTGACAACTGGACTAAAGGTGTCATGATAGTCCATGCTAGGACGTTGATGAAAACCTTTTGCAACAAGACGACCTTTATACCTTCTAATAGAGCCATCCGATAAACGTTTAGTATGAAACACCCACTTGCAACCAACGAGATTGTAAGAAGAATCCGATGGAATAAGTTCTAAGGTTATTAACCAAGGTATCCATACCAGCAGCAGCCTGATGCTACTTGGGATCTTTGAGAGCTTGGGTCACAATGGTGGGTTCAAGGTCATATGGAGTGAATAGTTGAACGGTGAGGTTTAGCTTGGTAAGGGATTGAAAATGTTGTTTCTAGAGCAGGTGACAATGACACGAGGGGGGTTTGGGTTTTTAGAGGCGGAGTTAAAAGTAGGGGTCAAAAATGTGGTGGGGTTGTTGGCATCATAATTTTGGGTTGAAAGTGTCATCATTGACTATGATAGAGGGGAGAAAGGGGAGGGGGCTTAGTAGTGATTCTGTCGAAGTGGGAATTGATCGGTAGAAAAGACTTAGTGGACACCAATGAGACATAGATTAAGAGGATGGACGGTCAAGGGACAAATGGAAAATTTAAAGGAAGAGAATGGACTTAACAAATTTAACATGTTGCAATGTGTAGATATGACGAGAGAGGTTGAACCTGACTAGGCACTTTGAGTCTTAGAGTATCCAAGGAAAATACAAGGTGAGGAGCGGGGGGCTAATTTATGACGAGTATAAGGACGAAGCCATGGATAGTAGAGACACCAAAAGCTTCAAAGTTTACCATAGTTGGGAGGTTGACCAAAAGTTTTAACACTTGGGAGGGGACTTTCCACAATGTGACGATGATGACGTTCAGAATAGCCATTGTGCTTTCAGTGCATGTGGAGGAGCCGTAAAGTGGAAATGCCATGAAATCTGAGAAAAGATTTAAGAGCTTGATACTCACCCTTGGTCAGAGTATAAAGTGACATTTTTACTTTAAGTAATTTTCAACCAAAGCCTTGAAATGAACATTGGATTTTTGTTTGAGTGGATAAAACCATATATACTTTATAAAATGATCCACAAAAATAACATGGTATTTAAATCTATCAACATAGTAGATAGGGAGGTCCAAACATCCAAGAAGGTAATTTTCTAGAAATTAATGAGACAATAGATGAAGTAGAAAATAGTAATTTATGACTTTTATTGCACTGACAAGAGTTGCAGTTGAAGTTGAAATTAGTAGATTCGGACAATTCAAGACCAAAAGTAGAAACAATGTGCCTATAGATAGATGATGGTGAATGTCCTAATATATGATGCCAGACAGTGGGGGAAGACTTAGTACTAGAGAAAGCAATTATTGGAGACAATTGTGATGGGAAAATCGGCCACTCGTACACTCCGTCTTTAGCTTGACCTTTCAAGAGAGTTGTCCTTACGGTAGGATCCTTTACAAAAAAGGAGCAAGGTGAGAACTACGATGGAAGTGTTATTTTAGTGACTCAAATTAGAAATAGAAATAAGGTTCTTTTGCACATGGAAGGAACACTAAGAACATGATTTAATTTAAAATTGAGGGTGAAGAGAGAGCCTTAGGTCGATGTGGGTGATAGAACCACGTGTGTCATCACGATAGCGTGTCGCCCGAGGCCTATCATAAGGATTATGAAGAAAGAGATTGCCCAAATATGGTGTAACATGATGAGAGGCCCTACTTTCAAGAAGCCAATTAGATGTCATGGTATGAATTGTTGCATGAGCCTGTGGTTTTGCTAAGGGACGCGTGGTTTCTATTGTGGTGAAGCTCGATGAGTTGATGGTAGTTAGACATTTGGATGAGACTGCCGAAAGAGAGAGCAATGCATAGTGTGTACTTATGAACACAACACCACTAACAACGACACAAGAAAGGGTTGTGATGGTGGTGGACCGCCTTGAGAACCATAGAAGGTGGGGGTTGATGCTTGTGTGGGTATGGAGGACCTCGATGGAAAGAAAAAGGTCTTTGATATGGTAGAAAACCATGATACTTGGAGCACTTGGGTGTGGAGGCGATGGGATTAAGCGTGGTAAGAATGGTAAAGGAAAGTGAATGTTGTTGAAGTGTGATTTCGTTGTTGATTGGTTTCTCATGTAATTTCATCAAAGGAAATTAGATATCGTGACCATTAATTGCATCAATAATGAATTGATATTCACTCAGAGAGCAATCCGCAGACTACTCTAAAAGATCTTGTGATCCATGGGCTTGTCGAAGACATTAGTTCATCGGCATAACTGAATACTTCACGTATTATAGGATGAGCTTGATGCCTTTTGTTGCGTGCTTGATTTGTTCTTTGATTTGCTTGATATGCCCTTGAGATGGTTTGACATAGGTATTGGCAAGGACATCCACATATCCTTTGATGGGTGTGATTGAGAGATGGGGTGAGACGACAGTGCACAATAAACTTGTCTTGAAGCCATAATTGAAATTCGGGGATTGAATGATTTAACATCGTTGGTCGCGATAGTGGAGGAGGAAGGTTTGACTTATATGAATTTGCTTAGAGATCATGGAAGCGATGTGGAGGCTTCAACTTGAAGTTTCAACTATAGATAATTGGTAGAGGTGAGTTTGACTATGTTATTGGTATTGATGATAACAAGGGCTTTATAGACTCTGAAGTTTGAGATTCTGACTTGTTAAGCTTTTCGTAACTTATAATAAATTGAGATGAATGTGGACATAAAGAAAAGAAAAAGCAGGTTTTGATTTTCAGAACTTGCTTTGATACCATGAAGACATAATAGGATGAGAAGAATGGCTTATTTCATTGTCATGAAAGTTGTATATATATATACACACACACACAAAAACATTCAAAGCATCCTTGGATGCTATTGTTAAAGGAAATAATCCAATTAGTAAATATACAAATTATTCATATACAATGAGAAAGAACCAAAGCAATATAAAAATAAATCAAATCAATTAAGGAAGGTTCATGGAGAGAAGTATTCTTGACTTTCCTTTATCACGAGAGAGAGAATCAATAAAGAGGAGATTTGTGGAAAAGAAGTGTCTCATGATATTGACTTTCCTTTATTAGTGGCAATGGTTTTAATCATTTAAAAAACTTTCAAAACTGTATTCATCAATCTCGGTTTTAACTTTAAATCTAGAGCCATGGATATAGTTTTAATTATTTAAAAATAAATAAATTAAAACCGTAGTCATCAAATATGATTTTACTGACGTGGTAAGGACATACTAGCTTAGGAATTATTTTGAAATATGCATTACTTTGAGTTTTTTTTTTTTTTTTTGAAAAAAAAAACATTGTTTTGGGACAAACCTCCTAAAAAAGAATATCCTTGAAAGCAAATAGATCAATTCGGTGTTCAAGCTTGACTTTCAAAAAGAATCTCGTGTAGTAAGTATTCCTATATATATATAATATAAATAGTTAATAATTAAAAGATAATGAAGTAGAATGTAGAAGTATATCTAGGATCCCACTTTGAGAAACAATGAAAGTTAGGCTCTAAAGTAACTTGCGAAAGTGAATAGTCAAAAGTAGAAAACACTTAGGAAGACATATTGAGATAGAATAAATGAAAAATGAAAGTGTTAAAGTACCAAAGCTCTTCCGCTGACTTTGAAGAAGCTTTTCACTACAGGGCTGCCACATTCTGCTCAAACCCACTATATTACTAATCTTCATTAGATTCTTCGGTTATGGTTACTGACGAAACAAGAAAACAATGTCCTTATTTTGACAATTAGAGTGTAATTCACTAAGGGACGTTTGTTTTTTAGTGTTTTTTTTTAAAGCAATTTACTTTGACTTTATATTGTTTTTTTTTTTTTCATTTTTGCAAAACTTATTTTTAAATTTTTAAAAATTTCTTTTAAATAGAAAATGTCAAAATATTTGGATTTTCTTGAAAAAACCATTTTCAATTTGAGACAAAAATATTGCAAATCATTTACGTCCCTGAAATATTTTAAACATAAAATATTAATTTGGTTTCATCAATCTATTAATTTTAAATTATATATATATATATATATATATATATATATATATATATATATATATATATATATATATATATATATATATATATTCTATTTTAGTTCTTATAAAATAAGTAATATAATATTCATTATTACATAATAAAATTATTAATCATGATATTTTATCTGTTTTAATTTTTGTAAATATGTTAATATGTTATACAAATATTTTCATTTTATCATAGAGGCTAAAATTATATTTCTTAGTACATTTAAGATGTTGATTTTAAGCATTTAAAAACAACAACTTAATAGTAATTAATAAAATATAATATTAAAAACAAACAACTTAATACTATTTAGCACCTGCAATATTCAGCTAAATAAAAATTATATTTCAGCATAAAGTAAAAAAACCAAACTACATAAGTGAGAATCTGTCTTTCCATGTTAGAATGAAACATATTCAGACAGATATTGGCCTGCATCTTTTATAAAGGATAAAGCTTTAGGTCTTGTGAATATTCATGAAATGGAAACATTACAATCACATGCTTACAAAGACAATGACCAATTGTCCAAACTAATAATATTCAGCTTCAATTTGCTTATAAACGTGAGAAGAGAGATGAACTCTTTGTGATCTTGTGAAGACATATAACAGAAAAATAAGTCTTTAAGGACAGAGAGAATATCCTCATAATTATATATATGTGTACCTTAGAAAGGAATAGTGAAGATGACTAAATCAAATTTAGAATCAAAAATCTGATTAAGAATCCAAGTCAGAATCAGAATCAGAATAATAGTTTAAAGTTAGAACTAGATTAGTGTTGAAATCTGGTACTGATAGGGCTAATAAATTGAGGCCTCTCTCTTCATTCCTAAACACCTAAAAGAAGAATATAAATTATGACTCTTCAAAAGGAATGAAAGTGAGGCTTTCTTGAGAGTTATGGAATGATTGTTCTTCTGATAAAAGCTATACCATTTTTTTGTAGCCACTTTTCATTCAATATCACACTTAATTCATTAATTTTATTTTAATAAAAAACAGCTAACAAAATAATAAAAACAGTGAAACCTGCATGATTGTGCCTATTCTTTCCCATATTTGTGCTCTACTAATAGAAGTAAAAAATGTAAAACCTTCAATAAAATTCTAAATCAAGTCCTCCAAGTTTCATAGTACAATTTCTCTCTGCTTGACTGCTCACTTTAGCCATCAATGTGGCTCACTCCCTATCATCATCCTCCTCTCAAAGTGGAACCCAGTAACTCCAAGTTTAAAGATGACAGATTCATGTATGATGCCTCTTATATACAGTTCATATGTGGTTCTGCTTCTCAATCTCCAGCTTGTATAATTCAAGGATTGTTAACTGAGTATTATTATTATAGTGAGAATCAGTTGTTTCTGGGTGTGAAGCAAAGGCTGAGCTCTTTGTCATTTCATCCCATAATAATCTCTTGGATTAAGTTTGCATTAGAAGAAGATCGTGGGTTACTCTGGGGTTTGCTCCACAAGATACTGTTATTACACACACGCACATACACACCCATTATTACATTTCCCCACCTTCCACTTTGATCAGGCTATGTCAAACGATTGGTTTTTTAATATTGTGACGTTTATGGGGAGTTGCGGAAAAGTGGGTTGTCTGAATGATGAAAGCGATTGTGGCAGAAAGTGGTGAGTGAAGTGTGGGCGATACCTTATCTAAACAAAGTCAAACCAAACTGTTATTAAGTTTTATCAAGACATTCTTTGTGCTGACACAATAACTTTAAAGGAAGAAAAATGTAAAACACAGCAAAACTTATCTTATAACAGAAAAACTCAAGAATTTGCCCTTTTCCCCAAATATATATAATTTTATAGCATGTTTAGGGTATAAAATAAAGTTTAAATTGTATTTTTCGAATTTATATTGTTGAGCAATGATAAAGCAGGAAATTAACCTACCAGAAGTCAAGGAAGTAAGAAAATAAAATGTCACTAAGGACTCAAGGAGCCATAGATAATAAGATTTACATACCAAACCTAGAATGTAGAGATTGAATTTAAGAAAGAAAATTAGTGGTTTAAAAATACAAAGGGGGGGGAAAAAAAAAAAAGAGGCAAATGGCTTTTAGTGTAAGCAAAAGTATTTAGTGAAGAAAAAAATAAAGCTAAATTTGAATTCTTGATTAGATCATCTCTTTTCCACATAGAAAGAGAGGCTATTTCCAATCTTGTTAGTGGAGAGAAAGGGGTCATTTTGGTTTTTTTTGTGCTCTCCATGGTTTCCATGTGGAGTGAGGATGATGTTCCTCACCAGTTCCTTCAAGAAGGAGGAAGGAAAGTTTGTTTCAAGAAGAAAACAGGTTTGAAACCTCAAACTCCTTCCTTGTTTATGTTTGATTTAGGAAAACCCTTACTCTTCTAAATGTGTTATATGGTTGTTTGAGTTGGTTGTGATCCTCAATTTAGGAATGTTTGTATAAAGGAAATGTTGGGGTTTTAGGGAAGATGCTGTCAAATTTTTTCCAAAACCCACGTTTTTGTCATGACCATAACTTAACCATCACTCATCCAAATTGAGTGATTCAAATTTTTGGGTAAACTAGAATTCTAGGATAACAAACATCCTTGAATATAAGTGTATTTAAATTTGGACCCCATTGGACCTAGAAAATTCGTCAAAGTGAGACTCTGTTTTTAGGTCAATTATGGTTTAGTTATGATATAGTTTTGGTGTTTTGGAAAAGTTTTGGTATTTAGGCCATAAGTTGAGTTTTACTCATCCAAATTGAGTGATTCAAATTATTGGGTAAACTAGACTTATAGGAGAACAAATCTTTTTGAATAAGTGTATTCAAATTTTGACCCCATTGGGTCCAAAAAATTTGTTAAAGTGAAGCGTTGTTTGTAGGAAATATTTCGGTGTAAAATATTTGAAGTAAATAAATAAAAGAAGGGTTAA